>JABTTQ020002319.1:0-158279 GCA_016081115.2 Rehmannia glutinosa | reverse complement strand
AAACCTTTCACCATAATTTACCCAACACTATATTACGTCAATAAAGAAAGACTTAATTGCAAATTTAGTCTTGTAACTTTAGGAGTTGACAATATTAATCTTGTAACTTCTTGATGTGAGAGTTTTGGTCCTCGACAATTTTACTCTTGATCTAAAATAACAATTTCACCATGTAACTTTTAGTGTTCATAGGTTTTTGACATTTTGGTTAAATGACAAGAATATTGTGGGAACAAATGAAATATTGAAACACCCAATTAGACCAATAAAATTGGACAAAATTGAACTTATAGGACCAAAATTTCACAAATTAGAACTTATAGTATCAAAATTATACAAAATCAAAATCTTATGGGATCAAAACTAGAGGAGCAATTTTGCAATTAAGCCATAAAGAAATGGTGGAGATGGTTTCATTTAGTACGATTTGTAATATGAAAGGCATTAAGCATACCATCAGACATGGACAAATACCCTTCAACAAAAATCCAATAAAGTGAGTGAAACAGAAATTGAGATCCCACTTGACAACAATAATAATTAGCATGCTTTTGGTAATGTTTAGGGTACAATAAACAACGGTACATATTCACTTGCCAGGTCTTTCAAATAGAATAAACAACATTTCAATTTTTTTGTGTTTATTTGTAATGTTTCTTTCTTTAGAACTAATTAAAAAGACTTAAATTAGAGAAAAATAGTTTTGGAGAAGATGTAACAACTGTAAAGAAAAAAAAAAAGCCTTTATTTTGCAAATGAGTTGCCCATCAATATTGCAACTCGCAAATACATTTGTCACTCCTCAAGGTCATGAGATGGCCTCAAAAGCGATGTACGGATAAGTGAGCTCGGTTGGCAAATCATCATATTTAACTCTTGGGACAAGCTTATTGTACTAATTTAAACTAGTACAAGGGGAGTGTTTGCAATCACCGAAGAAAATGATTCTTCACTTAGTGATTCTCAACTTCGATTGGAAAAAAAAATTGTTTTTAGGCGTTTCCAAATTCACCTTTTGCTTGATTTAATTAGATTTTAAAAGCATAGGGAGGAGTATTTTAGATCTCTGATTCTACTTCTAGTTTAACTTTTATAAACAAAGAAGCACTTTTACAACTTATTTACCAAACAATCTCAAATAATTAATTTAACTTTTAGATTCTACTTCCAAACACTCGGCAACTTCGATTTTCAAGTACTTTTAGTTTACGCCATAATAATTTACTTCATTTAAAAGCATACGTTTTTGCAAACACTATGATCTTTTAAATATACAGATTACTCCAAGTCAAGTTTTTTGATAAAATATTTCGACTTCTTCTCCGGAGCTGGTAAGTTATTTGTTGCGTGAATCACCGGCAAATGTTAGACGAGCCCTGGGGTTGTCCAGGGAGATCTCTCCAACGCTCAAGTCAACACGTGTATGAGAATAATTCCAGAGTAAAGGGCAACAATTGAGAGTAATGAATTCAGAATACCCACATATAACAAGAATAAATCTTTTTATACCTAGATTAATGGATCGCATGTGCCAAATAATTATGTATATGATCCAATAATAATTAAAAATATCGGGTAAAAAATTAAAAAAATTAGAATTAAATAATGTATAAAATAATAAAATGATAATAATTGGAAAAAGTCGAATTGTCCCCAACACACTCCCTATATTTCTTCTCAAAGTTGATGTGAAAATCTAGAATCATTCTCAATAGAATATGACGTATATGAGATAGGTTCTCTTATCACAATGCTCGTGCATTTAATTTTTGACATCGAGGTAGTTGAGTTTGGATCCACATTCTATTAGATAAATATTTTTATCGTAATTTTGATGATTTTATATAATCGAATTTTTACACCAAAATAATGTCCCCAAATGTTGTCCGAATACTCCAGTGATTTAAATAATTTTTACTAATTTTTCGGAGTATTTCTTGAAGTTTATTTTTGACAAAAATTGGATAACACTTTTGTTTCGAGGCCAACAAGTCGCCTAGAGGGCAATCCGTACCTGAAGTTGAATTTAAACAAAATCGAAACAGAACCAAAAATGCTCCAGGTTGACCAGTTGACCAAGTCGACCGATGTGGTCGATTATGCAAACATTGAATTTTTGCTCAAACTCTCTGTTTTCATATTTTTAAGGAGGTGGACCGGTCACCATGAGGGAGACCGGTCGAATAAGAGGTCGACCGGTCCAACCCCTCTTGGGCCGGTCCACCGATGTATTTTCAATGTAAAATTTGATTTTTCGTATTTGAGGTCAACCGTCGACCTAAGATTTTATCGACAAACTATCTGTTTGCCTGTGACAATTTTCATGAAATTAAGGGATTGATTTCTAACAATTATATTCTCCATTTGATTTGCAATTTTTTTACTGATTTTAATCTCCAAGGAGGAGCCTATGGTCGGATTCAAATCCAAGACCTCTCCTATAAATAGATGAAGGCTTGAAGCAACACATGACAACAACACAAGCAATACAAACACAAGCAAACTTCTTGTTCTTCACTTTCATATTCTTGTTGTATTTAGCTTTAAGTCTTTCACTTGCACATCTTGAGCACTAGGCTTGATTCCCGATTACACTTGCACTCCAAAGTTATATACTTCATTTGAGTTGTAATCTTGAATTGTTTTCAATCATCCAAAACAAGACATCATTGTTAGTGTTCTTGTGGTAAGAACACACTTGGATGATTTTAGGTGTTGAAGAGTGTGGTACTCTTCATTGGTGTAAGAAAATTGTGGTAATCTTCATAGGTGGTGTTGTAAGAAGAGTGAGGTGCTCTTCAAGGTAAAGGTTGTAATAGTTTGGTATCTATTAATAAACTTTTTCCTTTTTCGAAATCCATTCCTGACATACCGGGTGGTAGAAGATTATGCCCTGGTGGGTTGAACTTCTATAAATCATCGTGTGTTGTTTACATTTCCGCACTTTCATTTTGGTCATCATTCTCATATTCAAAAAAAAAAGGCGAAAATCGGAAAATCGGGATAATCTATTCAAATTTCCTCTCTAGATTATCGTAACCACTGACTAACAGGTGATATCAAAGCCAAACTCTTTGGCAAGCCCGTTTATTCTTTGCGAGTAAAGAGGAGATCCATGGCTACGAGCGAAAGCTACCTCACCACCGGCGCCTCCACCAACAAGCCACCACTATTCGACGCCAATAACTATGATTTTTGGAAAGACCGAATGGAGTGTTTTCTACAAGGGTACGGGTTCGATATTTGGAATGCGGTTATTGAAGGGATAGCTCAACCAACCAAGAAATTAGAGGATGGCACCTCGGTTCTCAAGAGCCTCAAGGAATTTGACGATAATGACAAGAAGTCATTTTCTCTAAACGGTAAGGCCTTGAATATTTGGCATTGTTCTCTTACCGCCACCAAGTATAATCGTATTAGAGGAATAAGGTCCGCACATGAAGTATGAGAAAAATTGGAAACCATCTATGAGGGCACAAAGAAAGTAAAACAAGCAAGAAAAACCATGCTAGTTAAAGATTTTGAAAACTTCATTATGCTTGAGAGTGAAGGTATTTCAAAAATGGTAGAAAGAGGCTTGACAACATAGTCAATCCTTTTGTGGCACTTGGGAAAGTCATCTCCGAAGAACACAAGGTAACTAAAGTCTTAAATGCTCTTCCCGGTTCTTGGTCCGAAAAGGTAACGGCGATTACGGAAGCTCAAAATCTTGAAACTCTCAAGTTTGACGAGCTAATTGGAAATCTTCTCATCTATGAAGTATATCTCAGGGAGAGAAAAAATTCCAAACCATCCACCTCTCAATCGGGTATTCAATCTATTCCTAAAGGTTTAGCATCTTCTTCTAATAATACATATTATGCTAACGATTAAGATGATGAGGAGACGGCCGCCTTTGTCCTAGGAAATTTGCCAAATTTGTAAATAAAAATAAGGCAAGAAAGTCTAGAGACAACTCGTGTTTCAAATGCGGGAAACCCGGGCATTACATAGCCGATTTCCCGAAATTAGCGGAGGAGGAGCAAAAGAAGAAAAAGCTTTTTCCCAAGAAGAAAGCTCTAAATGCGGAAGAAAAATAGGGGATGAGCTCCTTGCCACATCCAATGAAAAAGAAGAAGCCGAACATGGTTTCATGGCTATAGATGATGAAAACAACGAGGTATGCTCTAACTCTTCATCTTCTTCTTTAATCGATGAATTACAATGTGATTATGATGAGTTGCAAAATGAATTTAGAGATATGATTTGCAAATACAAGCTTTTGAAAAAGGAGTATAAAGAGCTTAAATTAGAAAAAGAAAAATTATTTACTTCTTATGAATCACTTGATCATGCTCATGCTATTACTCTTGCAAAAGTTCATACTCTCGATTCCGAAAAATAAATACTCACAAAAGAAATTGAAAATTTGAAAATGATGTGCAACGTTTAATTTGAGTACGGATAAAGTTACAAAAATTCTTGGTACACAAAGAAGTGAGCATTCCAAACTAGGACTTGGTTACAAACCTTTTGAAAATTAGGACATTATGCAAATGATTGTAAATTGAAAAATAGCTTTAGTCATTTTTGGAGACCCAAAGGTCTCAAGACTAACCCCCATGGACCCCAAAATTATAGACTACCTAAAAATGATTTATTTGTAGGTGCTAGGGGCTATAACGATTCCGAAGATTCAAAATGGCTCGTGGACAGCGGGTGTTCATGCCATATGATCGGAAGGAGAGAATTTTTACCAACATCAAGCTCCAAGAAGAAGGCATGGTCAAGTTCGGGAATGGCAAAGGAAGAATTCTTGGAAATGGAGAAATTGGTAACTCTTCTTTCTCTCTTAGTAATGTTTTATTAGTTGAAGGGCTTAAGTTCAATTTGATAAGTGTTAGCCAACTTTGTGATTCTAATTATGATGTTAATTTTAATAAAGGAAAATGTTTTATTCTCAAAAATGATAAAATTATTTGTGAAGCAAGTAGAAAAGGCAATCTTTACAAAATTTGCACAAGTGAATTAGTTAGTCAAAATGTTTCTTGTCTTGTCGCCAATAATGATTTAACAAGTTTATGACATATGCGACTTGGACATTTTGGATACAAAAATTTGCAAAAGATTTACACAAACCAACATGTAAAAGGACTAACCAAATTGAATTTTGAAAATCTTGACTTATGTGACACTTGTCAAAATAACAAAATAGTTAAAAGTAGTTTTAAGCCCAAAATTAAAATTTACACAACCAAACCTCTACAATTACTTCATCTTGATTTGTATGGGGATATGGCACCGAAAGTCTATGTAAAACATTACACATTTGTTATAGTTGATGATTTTTTTAGATACACTTGGGCTATTTTCTTGCAAATAAAAGTGATGCCGCTAATGAGTTTGCTAAGTTGTGTAGACTTATAGAGAATAAAAAGGAAGATACGATTAAGTCTATAAGAGTGACCGAGAAGGAGAATTTGATGGTGACTTTAGAATATTATGTGAAACCAAGGGATATGCACATAATTTTTCGACTCCGAGAACTCCACAACAAAATGGTGTTGCTTAAAAAAAAACCGAACTCTTCAAGAAATGTGTCGGTCCATGCTAAATGAATTTTCACTTCCAAAATATTTTTGGGCAAGCCGTCAACACCGCTTGCTCTGTCATAAACCGGTTATATCTTCATCCTAAGTTAAATAAAACACCTTATGAGCTTTGAAAAGGAAGAACTCCAAATATTAGTTATTTCAAAATATTTGGTTGCAAGTGTTTTATCTTGAATACCAAAGATCAATTAGACAAACTTGATCCCAAGACGATGAAGGAATTTTTATGGGGTATTCCACTAAGAGTAAGGCATATCGGATTTATAACAAAACGAGCATGATAGTCGATGAGTTTATTCACGTCAAATTCAATGAAGCCTTGGGTGTTGAAAGGATACCTAATGATGAAAGTGATGAAGAAGATGAAACCGAGCCAAATGTTCCAAATGACATTCAAAGTGATCAACCTTCAACTTCCAATGTTCCACAAGAAGATAAAGGTGATAACTCGGATCTTCCCATTGCATTAAAATTCAAAGGAGATTATCTAAAAGATCTCATAATTGGGGACCCTCTAGACAAAGTTATGACTAGAAGAAAATTTGCCGAGAAAGCTCTTATATCTCAAAAGGAGCCAAAAATGCAAAGGAAGCCATTGAGGATGAAGATTGATTTCTAGAAATGCAAGAAGAGTTGAATCAATTTGAAAGGAATGATGTTTGGGAATTGGTCTTGTCCTCCATCACAAACTATTATTGGCACAAAATGGGTATTCAAACAAACTCAATGACCAAGGCAACATCGTTCAAACAAGGCAAGGTTAGTGGCTCAAGGGTATTGTCAAGAAGAAGTTATTGATTATGATGAAACATTTGCACCGTAGCACATTTAGAAGCAATTCAATTTTACTTGCCTATTCTTGTTTTAAAAATTTCGAGCTTTACCAAATGGATGTTAAATCCGCCTTTTTAAATGGTTTTATTCAACAAGAAGTCTATGTAAAACAACCTCCGGGGTTTGAGAATTTTTCAAGGCCAAATGATGTTCACAAACTTAAAAAGGCCTTATATGGTTTAAAACAAGCACCCCGAGCATGGTATATAGACTTAACTCATTTCTTTTACAAAATGGATTTACAAGAGGTAAAGTTGATACTACTCTCTTTGTTTTTGAAAAAGGCAAGATTGTTTATTGGTACAAATTTATGTTGATGACATTATATATGGTGCTACTAATGAGTCTCTTTGTAAGAAATTTTCTAAGCTCATGCAAGGTGAATTTGAGATGAGCATGATGGGAGAGCTCAACTTCTTTCTTGGACTTCAAATAAAACAATGCCAAGAACGCATTTACATATCCCAATCCAAGTATACAAAAGAACTTCTAAAGAAGTTCGAAATTGAAGAAGGAAGGACCGTTGCTACTCCAATGGCAACAATATCAAGTTTGACAAAGATAAAAAAGGCAAGTCGGTTGATGAATTAAAATATCGAGGTATGATTGGTAGTTTACTTTACTTAACCACAAGTAGACCCGACATTCTTCATGTCGTATGCCTATATGCTCGATTTCAAAGCAATCCCAAAGAATCTCATATGAGTGTCGTTAAAAGAATTTTTCAATATTTGAAAGACACTATTTTCACTAAAAGGATATAGTGCTTGGACTATGCGGGAAATATTAATGATCGCAAAAGTACTTTCGGATCATGTCAATTTTTAAGCGATTCCCTAGTATCTTGGTTTTCAAAGAAGCAAAATTGTGTATCCTTATCTACAACCGGCCGAATATATTTCCGCGCCTTTTGTTGTACTCAACTTCTTTGGATGAAACAAGCCTTAGCGGATTACAAATGTTCTTTTGAAAATATTCCTATTTTTTGTGACAATACGTCCACTATAAACATTGCTCAAAATCGGTTCATCATAACTCGAACAAAACATATTGAGGTTCAACACTATTTTCTCGAGGGATTGTGTTTCTAAACAAAAAATTGGAATGTGCTTTGTTCCGTCTCAAGATCAACTCGCGGATATTTTCACAAAACCTTTAGCCGCCGAGTCTTTTACTTCAATTCGACCTCATTTAGGCATAATGCATATCGAATAAGGTCTATGATTGTATTTTGTGTGTTTTTAAAACTTAGGGGTGAAAAAATGCTTTTTTAACTCAAAATTCGGACAGAATCTGAACCAAAGCATAGGTACCAGTCGACCAGGGTGGTCGACCTAGCCTTGGACCAGTCGAACCCCTGGTCAACCAGTCGCCCATGCCCATTTCAGAGTTTTAATCAGTTATGTCCCTCATTTTCGCTTTATACGTCTATTTTGTATATTTTCGCACCTCTTCGCCAATTTCACACACAATTCACTCAAAATATTTTTTTCTTGGAAATTCTACTTTATTGGATTTTGTATAATGTGTATATCTTCCATATTATTCATCTTCTTCGATCAATTGGTAAGTTTAATTCCCTCTTTAATCTCAATTGGGTTGAACCCCTTGAGAATGTGCTTTTACTTGATGAATTAGTGATATTTTCGTATAATTGTGATGGGAATTATGAATGTTGATGAATTGAGATTGTAGAATTGTGATTGGTGTTGATTTTTTGGACATGATTACATTTATATATGTTATATACAACTTCGATTTTATCCTTTGAATGCCAAGTATTCGATAAAATGCCACGATGAATATTTCATCCTTTACATGAATCTCTTGCTTACAAATGTCTCATATGTTTTAGAGATCATGTTCTATCAATCAAATGATCTTCTACAAACTTTCTTCATAAAATTTCCCTTACAATTTGGAATTTTAAGCTTTATTTCAAAAGCATGATAATTCGATTCAATATGCACTTTGATATGTATGTATGATGTTTTTATCGTGCTAATAATCTTTTTGATGATTCCAAAGGGGAGGAAAATGAAATAAGCTCATACGCTAATGTTTAGATCAAAAAAGCTAGAAAAAGCTCGCAAAAAACTATAAGTCAGTGCATGAAAAAGCCAAAAACGAGGATGAAACTTAGTACAATGGATGTATAATGGACTTTTACATATACTTATGAATTCTTTTTGACAGGAGAGCTTTTAAGCTCTTGAACTTCAAGCTATAATTATAAAAGTGAGCTTTTAGCTTTTAGTTGGTTGCTTCTATGCCTATTTTTTATTAGTATATTGATAGGGGAGCTTTTATAAAATATTTTGAAAAATCTTTGCTCCAATCCTTATGATTCTCAATCATGAAAAGTGTCGCCTAAAATGGATAGTTGTTTTTGACCGGAAAAACTTATTTCATTTTTAAAATGACTTCCTAAATTGTTTTGGTTTGTAATCATCAAAAAGGCGAGTTTGTTAGATACATGTTTTTATCGTAATTTTAATGATTTTATATAACGAGTTTTTACACCAAAACAATGTCCCCAAATATTGTCCAAATACTCCAAAATGATTTAAATGATTTTTACTAACTTTTCAGAGTATTTCTTAAAGTTTATTTTTGACAAAAATTGGACAACACTTCTGTTTCGAGGCCAATCAGTCGCCCTAGAGAGGGCAACTCGTGCCTGAAGTTGAATTTTGAAATGAATCGAAACAGACAAAAAATGCTCCAGTCGACCTGTGCCTGGAACATTGAAAATTTGCTCAAACTCTGTTTCATATTTTTAAGGAGGTGGACCGCCACCATGAGGGGAGACCTGTCGAACAAGAGGTCGACCGGTCCAACCCCTCTTGGACAGGTCCACAGTGTATTTTCAATGTAAAATTTGATTTTTCGTATTTGAGGTCAACCGGTCGACCTAAGGTTTTATCAACAAACTATCCGTTGCACATCAGACAATTTTTCATGAAATTAAGGGATTGATTTCTAACAACTATATTCTCCATTTGATTTGCAATTTTTTTACAGATTTTAATCTCCAAGGAGGAGCCTATGGCTGGGATTCAAATCCAAGACCTCTCCTATAAATAGATGAAGGCTTGAAGCAACACATGACAACAACACAAGCAATACAAACACAAGCAAACTTCTTGTTCTTCACTTTCATATTCTTGTTGTATTTAGCCTAAGTCTTTCACTTGCACATCTTGAGCACTAGGCTTGATTCTTGATTACACTTGCACTACAAAGTTGTATACTTCATTTGAGTTGTAATCTTGAATTGTTTTCAATCATCCAAAACAAGACATCCTTGTTAATGTTCTTGTGGTAAGAATACACTTGGATGATTTTAGGTGTTGAAGAATGTGGTACTCTTCATTGGTGTAAGAAGATTATGTTAATCTTCATAGGTGGTGTTGTAAGAAGAGTGAGGTGCTCTTCAAGGTAAAATTTGTAATAGTTTGGTATCTATTAATAAACTTTTTCTTTTTTCGAAATCCATTCCTGGATATACCGGGGTGGTAGAAGATTAGGCCCTAGGTGGGTTGAACTTCTATAAATCATCGTGTGTTGTTTACATTTCCGCACTTTCATTTTGGTCATCATTCCCATATTCGAAAATCGGATAATCTATTCACCTCTCTCTGATTATCGTAACCACTTGAACTAACACATTTCACTCCTCTTCCCATGAAATGAGCTAGTCTAGGAGTTGAGTCCGCCAAAGCTACAAAAATATTCGAGTGGGAACTAGCCATCAACACACGTAAACGGGGGTAATGAGATGCTACTCAAGTAGAAAGTGTCAATTCCCATTTGATTGTGACATGTATCCCATTACGACATATGCATGCGATTTTTTCCCAAAAAATTCAAAATGGGACACATGTCAGAATCAAAAGGGAGTTAAGTACTACCCATTTGGATAATATCTAATTAGCCGTCCCTGGGATGGTCGCAGGAAGGCCCATCATGCTGAAGTCAACGACTATATTAGAGAAAAATCCCGAATGTGGAAACATAATTCAGAGTAATTGATTGACTTTACTTAAAAATGAACAGGGAGAGAATATTTATACTTGGGTTGATGGACCGCATGAGCTGAGTATAATAAAATGGGTCACTTGGGTTGTAGTAGATATCGTGGACCCCTATATAGTGAACTGAACTTCATGGACTGCTCAATAATAATTTGAGCCAATTGATAATATTCAACCTAATAATAAATATTTACGAGTTAATAATTAAATAAAAGAAATATAATTATAATTTAACTGTTTTAATTCAAACGGTGAAATATCTAAAATATGTAACATGATGTCATATATGCCGGTCACTTCACCAAATTAATTACTAGAGTGATTAGGTGAAAACATAATTCACTATAACAAAGTTTAGAAATCACTTGCAAACAAAATTAAATTGCCATACACACAAAACTAAATTGTTATACAGTGCACTCAGCTAGGTTGTTGTTTCATGTACTCATCAAAATTTCACCTTTTCACAAACTTCCATACTCTCTATTTGGATGATTTGATTTATAAATGCTGATGTGAAGTATCTGGTAGATACTTAATTTCAACTTGTTCCATTAAATGTTTTGATCTTTTATAGGTCCTCATATAAGGTAATACAATAATTAGAATTAGGTACTCTAATTATCATTGGGGCCATATTGTTTACTTTATCCAACCCAATTTCTAATACTCAGAAAAAAGCAAGAAAATGATTGAACAACTGCAAATCACAACCTGGCATAATCCAGGTACCTGCAATAATAATGTATATATATATATATATATATATCTACAATGATATGCACATATACATAGAAATTACACATATATCCGGGGCGGAGCTAGACGTGCGCGTTGAGGGGGCTAAGTAATTTTGGGGGGCTAAATCAATAAAAAATAAATATTTAGTACCAAAAATTAATATTTTAAAATAAAATATACATAAAAATAATTGATTTTCAAAAAATTTGGGGGCTTTAGGAGCATACGCCCCTGCATATATCCATACATGTATTATGTTTATATGTATTTTGTATATTATTTTGCAAAAGTGGGGTTTTCTCACCTAACCATCTTTATCAAATGTACAATTTAACAAAGCCTATCTCTATCAATGATCTAATATGCCAAAAATATTATTAGGTAGTCACATTTCATTCTGCTGCTCAGCAACGCAGCAAGTGAAGTTGTTGACAGCACAGAACAACTTAAACTAATATGCATAAAAAGTTATGATATGTTATATATATACTGGAAAAGGACAGTTAATTATGTGTTGAAACTTTGTGACAGTGTTATTCCTTTTAGAGCAAATTTTCGATGAAATGCGTGATAATTAAATACTGACATGACATTTGATTTTATTTTCAAGATTCTATAAGTATCTTAAAGTGAAATTACTAACAAGACAAAAATATTTTTTTTTTACTAACAACTAACAAGACAAAAATATACGTGCCAAAAATATTTTCAGTAGAAAGTGTGTTGGTCTGAAAATGATTTATTCAATTTAATTTTTCGAAATACATTACATTATTATTTCATAACAATTAATCATTCTAACACATTTTTATTTTTCAGACCTTCTCCTATCCCATTTTCAAGAATGTACATTCTCAAAATTTGTTCCAAACCACACGAACTATTTTTAAGAAAATATAAAGGGTTAGTCTCCCCGCCGTACGCGTCCAACGAATCTAATCCTTTAATACCACAACAACATCCATTGACCGCCATAATACTTTTTAGAAGAGATACTAATACTTTTTGGGGACTACTAATACTTTTCGGGAGAAAATACTAAAATACCTTTTAATCGAACAACCTAATACTATTCAATAAGATTATCAATATGTTTTTAGGGGGAATACTAATACTTTTGGGAAAAAATCAATACTTTTCATGAGGATTACTAAAAAAACTGCTCAAAGGGTTACTAATACTTTTCTAGGGGATTACTAATACTTTTCCACTGGATTGCTAATATGTTTCAAAGGAAAACTAATACTTTTGAGGGTTGTCTAATATTACGTTCTCGCTAATACTTTTCGAGGGGATAACCAATACATTTTAGGTGGATTATTAATACTTTTGAGGCAAAAATAAATACTTTTCATGAGGACTACTAAAAGTATTGTTCAAGGGAATTACTATTACTATGTACTACTAATACTTTTAACGACTCCTAATATTACAAAATGTCACCGGTCCGGAGATCCTATGACACCGCTCTAAAATATTACAAAAATGCCACCGTACATGAAATTACAAAATAACCCGGACCGAGCTTCCGTTAGGCAGTCTAACCTAAGTTTTTGTCAAACATAATTATATAAATAAATAATCTAAAGCAGTGCTCATTACATTATTTAGTAAGCAACAATTAGTACAAATGATACCAATATATCATGGTATATATCAAGTAACTTTTTTGACCAACCGCAAAAAGTAATTTTAACTCCATGAACTGAAAAAGATATGTAAAGACAAATAAATAAATAAAATAATAACAATATGAAAATATGAAACCTAACTGTCTTGATGTTGATGTGTGTTTCTCTTTATATAGATCCCTTATATGGAACAACTTATTCTTTTTCTTTAATACAAAATTATAATAATGTGCCAAATTTTATTCAACAAACAAAGATTCCATATGTATAGATAATTAACTAAGATTCTGTACTGATAATAATAGTTAGTATCATAATATTCCTGTTTATAAGTCCAAACCAAACCCAAGAATAATTTCTTGCATCCAAAACAACACTCACACAGTAGCAAACCTGGAGGCAATAAATGATTGGCCTGTGGACCTACATATCTTGATTTCCACCCATACTTTGTGAATATTAATTTATTTTATCGAAATAGAAAGCAAGTTAAAAAGGAAAAAACAACAGAAAAAAAAAAAAAGCAAAGTCACCTTCAAATTGAATACAAATAGTAAAATCAACAATTTGTGATAATATGCAATTACGAATTCTAGTATTTTTTTCTTCCGATTTCTTCAGGTAATATCTCAGAACTACGACAAGATTACATAATGCAAACAAGTTTTTTTATACCACATCAAGAACTACATTATTTCCAGCTGATGAAGTTAATTAATTAGTTAATTTAATTATTTTTCAGAGTGCCATATGAGTAACTAAGTTAATGTATTCTTAATAAATTAATAACTTTAAACAACACACCAAATTGTTTTGAGAGTCTTATAAGATTTTTAGATCAATAAACTAATAAAATTAACTAATAAACTAGCCATACGATTAGATTATAATTTAATATTATACAGTAAATGGGCGTGATATATCCTTCAAAGTTACAACTGTAATTTTAGGGGAATTTTTTTTGGGTTAGTTGTTATGAAGTCAAAAGAAAGATTTGCCATGGTCGATATTTTAAATTTGCTTGCATTAGTTATGGTAGTGCCATTACCTTTAATTATTCCTGAAACGATCTTCTAATTTTATGATGAGTTGACATGAAATGTTTTCACTTTGAAAATAATTTAGAAAAATAATTGGACAATTTGAACTGTAGGATAGGGCCATACGGACGTTATCCCCAAAGATAGATGCCTAGCTAGCAACATCCATGGTCCACTTACCAAATTTACAAGCTCGGTGCTAGGAATTTGTAAAAGAATTAAGTGCAAAGAAAAAGAGAAACAATATTATAAGCATTGATCCCATCGCATTTAACTTCTTAGGTATTTAATTAAATGATACAGTTTTTTACTGTAAAATAAAACAAAAAAGATACAGTTTTGAGACAAATGTAATGTTGTTGGGTATAGTTAACTAGAAAAGTTATCTCATAAACACATCACACAAACATTCCCCTTGCTTCCGTATTCTCCTTTGAAAATGATAAACACGCACACGCGCTCGCGGACACGCACACTACAAAAAAAATTCCAAGTCCAATATAAGTAATTCAATAAAAAAATGATGCTGTCAAAAAAAGTAAATAAAAATGACTCAATCTTTGCTCCAGAAGTCACTAGGTCTGGGCCACTAGAACCCAATGAAATTTAGGAATGTTTGCAAACACAAAGAAAAATATGATTTTCATCCTTTAGCTGGAAATGAAAAAATCACTTTTTACATTTTGCAAAAAGGAACTTCTGCCAATTCTGCTTTATTTAATCAAATCTAAAAGCAGGAACGAGGTACTTCAGAATCATTTAATTCTACTTTTAGTTTGACTTGTACACAAATAAAACATTTTTTACAACTTATCCACCAAACATTCTCTTTTAACTAAATCAATTTCCAGCTTCTATTCGCAAACACTACAAACTTCGATTCTCAACTACTTAGCCGCCGTAGCCATAAATCACTTCCTCCAAAAGCAAAAGTATTTGCAAACACACTTACTTATTATGCTCAATCTCAAATGCAACAAAAGCAACAACAGAATTTCGGATCAGCACATTTTCAGTTAAAAGGAGCAAAGTTCAGTAAAAAGTCAAGATATTCGTGGGTAAATAATACACTAAAGCAGACTGACTGGAGAGCATGTGCGGCAACACTCTTTGCTACCTTACATCATTTATCAATGGAAAGCAGAGGTGAAAACGAAGGAACACGAAAAATTGAAAAAGAAAAGCAAGTTTAGAACAGGTAACCAAAACTTTCTTGTATTCCACTAACGGTACTTTTCACTTTCATCTAAGGCGGCAATTCACGGGAATTCATCTCCGATACAAGGCGATGGTATGTGTGGTGATCAGAGGTGCTCTTAAAGCCAGGAATGAAATCACAAAAGAATCGCAAAACCGCAGCTACGTTTTGTGGATCCTTAGACGAGTAAGCTGCTTCAAGAAACAATGAGGGCCGGACTGTATTGACCTGAAATCCACGGGAATCTACTTTACATATATGGCAGTAATAATTGACTTCGGGTTTAAATGAATATTGATAATAAAGGGATGGAAGTAGAGGAGGGAGGGGAACTCAGAAAAAGAAGCCCACCTCAATAGTAGAAGACACTCGAGCACAACATTTCATAATCTTCTCAAGAAGAGCTCAAAAGTGACCCACATATATAATTTTATATCATTTTGGGATAATTACAAAAACTACCCCTGAGGTTTGAGCTAAAAACAAAAACCCAGAGGTTTCCAAACATTACAGAAATCCCTTGATTATGTATTACAGTTTATCCTTTCATAACCAAAAACATTTCAAACACTCCATTTACATTTGTAATAATAGTGCAGTTACCCCAAACATTTAACACAGAATCAAACCTGAAGGGGCTTTTTTTCGTAATTTTGAAACTTCTCTAGCCTTTTTTTTTTGTAATACTCCAGACCTCAGGGGTAGTTTTTGTAATTATCCCTATCATTTATTTGAAACCCACAATTAATGAATTCATGTTGTTTTTAGCTCATGTGTGCAGGAGACAACTCTCTACGGAATAAACCGAACGACAGAAAATGTATGTCTTTCATGAGCACATGACAATGCAGATGGCAATTACTGATGGAAAGTTCTCATGTAGAACTATTTAGGTAACAACTTTATTACCTTATGCTTACGTGCATAGCGTAGAGCTTCAAGATAGTGTCCATCTTGTACGAGCAGCAAAACATAGTCGTGATGTAAGGAGAGTTGTCGTAGCATACCCAGACCCAACTTCCTTATTTCAAGGTTCCGACGGCCAGATTCCAGTAGTTGCAATGCTACTTCTTTTGATGGCTCAATGATCTGCATTTTATATAGCATCTAGGTATGAGTCTTTATTATGTATCTGAGACGAACATTCATTTGACTAACCGAAATTCAAGCAAAATGTGACCTTATTCATGATAAATAATCCAAGTTCGGCGTAACGCTCATCCCGGGCAAGTATTTGTACCATCAGGACATAGGTATTAGGATGCACCTTCAATTTTTCCAAGCTTGCACTGCGAGAGACAAAATCTATAAGAGACTACAGATAACAAATGGAAGACATAAAGGCAGCTAACCAAAAGGCAACAGGTTGAGCCAACATCCCAGAAAAGAACACAGTAAAAACATAAGGGTAAGAATGTCACTGCCTGAGAACATCCTTTATAAAAGAAGTTTCAGGCTGCAAACTGACATGAAACGGTACAACAACTCATTAATGGCTTGTACGTACGTTGCAAACACTAAAAAAGGTAATTATCAGCTTTTAGATGGAAAAAATCATTTTTAGTGTTTCAAATACCAACTTTTGCTTTTGCTTTTGCTTTTGCTTCATTTGATTAAATTTAAAAGTTATGGGTGGGGTGCTTCTGGTATTTTTGTAAATAAATAAAAAGAAGTTTGCTTTTGACATTCTTATCCTCATTGAAAATATACTATTGGCCTACAAATAATAAGAAGGGTGTTTTTGTCTTTATATCCAAAAGCTCATTTTGAAACTGCTTTTTTTTCCCAAACACTTCAACTTTTTTTTTTTTTTTTGATAATCCGGATATCCAGGTTTTTACACTGACTAATCCTGACCTGCTAGTGTCGAGGCCCCTTGACCCGGATGTAAATCGAGGATGTGCCCAAGTGGCGGGTTTCTAAGGGAGAGAGCCAACGAGATTCGCCTCCCGTAACAAAACCCCACAATATTTCAAAGAAAATCGCTCCACACGGGATTCGAACTGCGTCGCGGAGGAATCCAAACACTTCAACTTTGATAAGTTTAACTTATAGCTTCAATTTGCGTGCACTACCAACTCTCAACTACTTTTAGCTTCTACAATAAATCATTTCTTGTGAAAGCGTATGTTTGCAAAAACTCCCTAAATCTCATAGGAATCACTTCCAAGTTGACTCAGTTTCGTCTTCTTTAAAGAAAAAAGTGCAAATCCATCTATTACAATAGCCTAAAAGGTGATATTTTCTGAGGGGATAGCTTTTGCCAAGAATACCTTCGAAGAAATTCGACAATGATAGCCGTCAAGTAAGATCCATCTCCTGCCATCTCTTCCTCAACTGGAGCAAATACGTAGGTATACAAATCCGCAGTTGAAGTTGCCGCTGAAGCAGTCACTTGGGATTGGTTACGCTCAGAGGCATTAGAATTTAACTGGTCATTACCAGTTGGAGGAACTTCACCACCTGATGTACCAGTCTCCAACAAGTACCCCCTCTCTGTTTTACCAATTGAAGGATCAAGATAATGGGAGTTCGATTTCAGACTACCATCAGACTCTTGAGTTGACAAATTAGATCTGTTATAAGATTCATTCAGAGTTCCACCTTCAGGTTCTTGCTTGATGAACTTTCCAGAGTCATCTAGTCCGGTGATGGACTCATTGACAACTACACTGGGCTCACTTAGATTGGAAGCAACGGACGGTGAAGTTTTTTCTGCTATAATTCTCTTGTAATAACTGCCCGTTTTAATCGCATGTGAATACGTTGCGAGTAAAACATCTATAGCCAGAGCAACCATCGGAACAGGCTTCCGCTCCAAAATAATAGTGCGAGCAATCGCCAAGCACAACTGTTTCGCCTGAAACAACCAAGATGACAGATGTTTATATTGCAACAAAAAAATTATCACGATAATGACCAGAAGAATGTTGTCAGGTAACACTTCTCTCTTCATGAACAATCAAAATAATAGTCATATTTTAATTACTGAACTGATAATATTCAATTGCAAAATAATGAAATGACTACCGCATTAGTCAGCTTATCTCACATCAAGAATTTTCTTCCTTCAGTGATTGCATTACATGATCAACAGTCAAGGTCTTTCCTTGAGGTATAAGCACATCGGCCACAGCAGTTCTGAGGCCATATATGAATTCAAATGGATGTACTTTTACCTTGTCTGCTTCTAATTTCCTTCTTTGCAAGAATTCAAGGATCAGCTGAACTTCTGAGCTACTGGCTGAAATTGCCTGCAAAAGGATGTATGGAATCAGAAAAAAAGTACCATAGATAATCAATCTACATGATGCTCTCAGAAGTCAAAACTTGCCTCCAAATCCACATTGATTTTCCATAAAAACCCATTAGAAACATCACATACAAGATCAGGCACAAGAAAATTCCACTGATCTCCATAGATAGTTACTTCAGTGTCACTAGGGTTTTTCGACTCTGAAGCTCCAGAAGCTTTGCAAGTAGTTTGAGAGGATGCGACATTAGCTTTGAATAACCTCTCAGAAATAGTGGAAGTGGAGCAGAAATAGGTGCTTGTGAATCTGCAAATATGTCATATATAATTACAACCTTTGCTTCCACTTGATGAACTAGCAAAACATTGTCAACCACACTGACAGCAATTTTATTGGAGTATACTGGCAGAGAACCCTGAAATAGAAAATTACGAGCATTATAGCAGAACATATAGAAAGAGCAACGGGAACAAATATCAAATCTCAAGATGCATCGAGATGTATCAATATCAACATATAAATGCATAAAGAATAACAAAGCTCATATCAGAAGATTTTCAAATTTTTATGAGTTTGTTCTCCATACAATATTTTTTAATGTCGAGAATTCCATGCAATCAACCATAAAACTATGCCACTATGGTTGATTTACTACACAGTTGAGAAGAACAATTTAGATGCAGTTCAGATAGAGCAACAAATTGAAAGGAATCAGAAAATGAAATTATAAATGGAGTCTCTCTCTCTTTTTTTTTTTTTTAGGTTAGATAATGTGAATAGAGCTGTTTTTGCACATTTCTTTTTCTTTCATTTGCTTTTCCTAAATAAAATCTCAATAGCAACTGGGGATAAGCACTTGTTGCAAAATCAAACTCTTGCCATTTTTCAGTTAGGTAGTAAGAAAATATTCATATATTATTTATATAACATGGATTTCAGAAAAAAACTTGCCTGTTGTACAACAGCATCTCGATAAAATCTGTATAGGTTAAGTAGCATTGCAACTCTATCAAACTGAAGGCAATAAATTCTGCCATACCTGTCAATTAATAAAACATATTAAGACAAACTGGTAAAACTTTAACTCTGTTCACGAGTTAATATCAAATTGAACGGAACAAAAACATACACAGTGATAAGATGGACATCTTCAGCAGCAAGAATGGGCCCATTATTTGCCTCAGGTTTGGCCATCGCCATTTCAAACCTGGGCAAGCGGACTATTCCAGCAGATGACAGCTAAAAGGAATTGCAAATATGTCATAACCAAGATAGATCTAGCCTATAAAATAAGTTTAAAACAACCAGTGTTGTTTGATGAATGATGAAGGAATAAAATATAGGGATAATTACAAAAAAAAAAAAGAAATAACCTGAGGTTTGGGCTAATTACAAAAAAATCCGGAGATGTTTCAAAATTACAAAAAGCCTCCTCGGGTTTGCTTTCTCTCTTAAATTTAAGGGGTAACTGTAATATTTGTTTAAGTATTAGGGAGGTTTTTGAAATGTTTTTTGTTTGTGAAGGGGGGAACTGTAAGACGGAGTCAACCTCAAGGGGTTTTTTGCAATTTTAAAAAATCTCTGGGTTTTTTTGTAATTAGCCCCAACCTCGGGGAGTATTTTGTATTTATCCCCATAATATAATTATATAACATATTAACTTGACCAAACAAAACTGAGGATATAAATCAGCATAAAAGGTGTAAAAGTATGATGATATCAGGATCACAAATTAAATTATCAGCTGGAATACTAACACCATCATCATTAACATGACAATTACATAATAAAGTCTGGGGTCCAGCAAGTATCAGCAAAGCTAGGTAAGGAAGACAGGGTGTTTTGGGTCCAGAAATAGGTGAGCATCTCCTACCTGATAACCAGTGAAACTCTTGCACTGCATTCCTGAGGCAAGAAGTACCAACCTGCTTTCATGGGTGTAGATATACCAACTAATGTTCAATTTCTTCGTCTCGACTAAACGAAGAAACCTGGACTCGGTATTGTATGAGTAGAACTCCAGCGCACTGCAACCATATACAGCTTTAAACATCACAAAATAAAGTCATTATACAGATATAGTTCTCACAAGCATTCTTGCAGCTGTATATAGACATCATTTTTGTAGATAGCACTTCTGCTGATGCAGAAACAGTATGCTGATGACAATGCTGGTAAGTAAAGTCAAATGCAACAATGATAAGTGCCCCTGAGCGGTAAAAAAATTATAAATTCTGTTATCTTACAAGCTTCTTCGTCAGCAAATATTATTCTACTACGTTTGAAAAGTAGGAGATAAACTTTAAAATTCTTAACACGGGAGATAATAAGGAAAAAGACAACTTCTTGTTTGAGGAAGCAAATGCCCAGAATTGAGGAATTGCCGGGCATTTTGTATTTCTGAAAAATCTCAAGTGCTCTTCCAGACAGAATCATAGCAATCTACTAGTCAAAGTGGTTCACAAGGATAAAACAGCTGCTGGGTATCTCCACACCTTTTTCTACTTCTCTTTAATAATATATGTCACTGAAAATTTCACAGTTTATAGCTTTTATCAGTTCAGAAGAGCATCCTTGTGCAGCTAGCGAAACGTAAAATGTCTGTGTTAGCACATCAATTGCAGAAAGTAGCATACAGATTCCTGATGGCTCAGAGTTGAAAATTCGGACAATCTTGGCAACATGATGGCATGTATACCCACCTAGTAATTGACTTTGTATTTATGATGTTTATTTTTCTTGAATCTACAGAACGTTATAGAAAATGGAATCATCCATGTTGCCTGATGTCAGTGAAATATTGCCCCTAACGAAGTCTCAAGATGTGGGCTAAGTCACAACAGTAATGTTGTGACTAGGCTGCTGATGCAAAAAAAGATTTTAACACTATTGCAATTAGGGATCTCTGTGAAAAGAAGCGGAAATCTCCAAAAATTAGGATCACAGCAAGGTCACAGGTCAAAAATTGCATGGATATATGTATAGGGATGATTGATGGGAGGGGCCCTAACAATGTCTCATTCAGAGAGAAGTGAGCATCAAATCCGGATGTGTACCCACTGGGCCACATTAGGTGCTGGCGCAGCCCTTCAAGAGCATCACTGCATCACCCAGCAAGGTACAAGGGCAAATTTAAATGAACAATATCTTTACCGGTACACGTCAACTACATGATATGATAGAATAAACTTGAATTTAGTAGTCAATCAACATGCGTACAGGAATTCTGAAGACTGCATTTTTTAAGAGGTTACCTGGTTTTCACAAGCACTATATCACAGGTCGGACAATCTGTCCAGAAGAAACCCAGAATACTTTCTGACTCAGACCTACACTTTTGACTAAATGTATCTCCAGTCTCTTTGATCCAGATCTGTATCTCATGTCTAGATCGTTGGATAGCCAAAAGCTTGAGATCTAATGAATATCGGATAGAAAGCACGGGTCCTTCACTAATTGGATCAGATGAAGGAGCAACATAAGGGTTGTATGGAGCAGTTTTCCATGAAAAAACCTACAAAAGGCATAATATTTAGTTGAAAAGAGAAATTCAAACCCTGAGCTCTACAAGCCTGTTCTGCAAATGATTACCTGATTAGATGTCAATGAGAGAATTAGTTTATTCCCGTCATCATAAAATAAACTCCTCGACCCGGGAATATGGCATCTTAGAGGTGGGTATTGAATATAAACATGTGACAGTGCATTAGATCCACTAAAGCGAGAATGACTAGAAGCCGATGCTTCTCCAATCATGTTACTTAATCTCTCTTCCCAATTACGCAACAATAAATTGGCAGGACGAGATCGTCACCCTAAATAAGTTGTAATGAGTAAAGCTGGGAAGGGGGGAGAGAAAGACATCGGTGAGACAGACTGAATGTGAACAATAACAAACAATCAATCGAGATAAGGTCTGATACTCTAACAAAGCACAAAAAAAAAAAGAATAAAATAATTTCAAGACAGAAGTAAGCTTTACCAAGGAAATTGAAGTCTTTACTGCTCAAATGATATAGTTTCTTGAAATCAAACCTTCCTCGTAGCTGGAAAGCAAAAACAATGAATCACCATGTCATGGAAGAAAATTGTGGAAAAATTCACAAGTGAAGAGAAAGGAAAAGGGAAATAGGACACTCAAGGTACATTTCCCATCAAACAAATGGACATTTAAACTTGTCATACCACATTCTGCATGCAACTCTTTAACGCAAGGAATTCTTTCAAACACATGTCTTGTTCAACTTCTGGAACCCTTGAAGAAACACAACTACCATATTGTTTGGCCTGCAAAAAAAAAATATCATCTATATCAATATCTCCAGATATATATTTGCATCTATGGACGGAATAGACAGCATAACTAAAACAAAGAAAAGATCGTAAACTTAGTCTTTAACCAGTAAACAGAATGAAATAGATATTTTAAACCAGAAAAGAAACCACCTGTAACACCCGGGAAAAAAAAAAAGATGTGTATTTAATTAGTTATATAGCCCATTAGTGAATTATTATTATTATATTGGATTGATTATCCAATTACATGGCCCATGAGGAATCCTAAGGTGCTTGGGAAACTACCTAGGGTAATTATATTAGGAGTCTTTCATTATTAGGGTTTTATTATACCACATTAGAGAGGACCAAAAAAAAAACATTCCAGATCTATTTCTCTGCGTCATCACAGCCTCCATCGTCTACCATACAACTTCGATGAAGTTTTTCTTCAACGACATGATCCCTCAATTGCCTTCCCTATTTCATTCTCATCTCCTAAGGTAATTTACTTTTAAATTTTGAAACCCAAGCTATACTGTTCCAAATTTTCTGAGATTTTAATATGTTATTCTTCATAAAGTTTTTATCGTAGAGTTAATATTTCATACTAATACGATGAGTACTTTTGTAGTTATTGAATTTTCAAACTAAGATGCCAAAATTTATGTTATTCCCTGTTTTCGTTTTAGAAAATTCAAAACCCTACTTATACATATCCAAAATTCGTGAAATCTTACTAAGTTATGTTAGTGTACGTAAATAACGTTACGTTAAAATTTCATATACTTTTGAGTTGTATTTTATTTTATATGAATTTTCATTCACGCTTTCCAAATCTTGAATATACTCTGTTTTTTATTTACAAATTCAAGAAACCATATATAAGAGACCTTCAAAATATCTGACTTTTTGATATGTTATGTATTATAATGTATATCAGATCATTCCAACTTATATTCATTTACATATTAACTAGTTTCCAAGACGCTACTGATTTTTAGCTATGACAAAAGTTTCATTTATAAAATTCAAAACCTAAAATTAACGAATTCAAAATGTTATGATTTTTGGATATGTTATACCCTGATATGTATATTATACGTTGTTAAAGTTTTAAATCATATAGTACTATATTTATTTAAATATGATTTTTCTTCCATAGTCATGCATAATTTAATGTTACAAAGAATTTCGATTTCACAAATTCAAAATCCATAGCTAAATATTTCTAATCTTCCCGAAATTTTTATATGATATCTATTTTTGAGTCTATTATCTCTTTGTAAAAATATTAAATAATTCCAAAGATATACGCTTTATGAGAAAATATTATTCGATCCCAACTACGCAGAGATTTAGTATTGTCCAAACCTACCAAGTTGAACCCTAAGCCTTATGAAAATACCGTAGCTTCTACGAATGTTAGAAAATCAACTATTTTAGTGCTTCCGAGATCGAGGTTGATACTTAAGTTTTTACTTCAGGAACTAAGATGTATATATATCCATGTTAGGCGACGAGGACGGCGAGCTCTGAAGTTCAATAAGAATATTGCATCAAATCATTCTACTATTTTTTCAAGAAAAGTTTCGAGGTGGGGTTTGTTTTCTAAACTTTTATTGTCTTTGTTAAATGTTTAGTTATTGCATGATATGTAGTACGGTTGCTTTAGACACCCATGTACCCGGGGACTCAAGAGGTCCGGGATCGATGTATCCCTCGGTGAAACCCCGAAGTGCGATCTATGTCTATGTCTATGGTTTTTCAAAGAATCTATGCTATATTCTATTGGATTGTATTTGCATGTTCTTGTGAAATTACGTGTATTCAAATTGGACAATTCTTGAATCGTGTCGCTCACCTCAAATATAATCCAACTTTTCAAGTTAAGGAGTCGACGATGGTTAATGGCGGTGGATAATGGATACCTATGAAACTACGTAGTAATGTCTTTATTTTTAAATGTTGTTTTTATTATATGAATTATGATTTTCTAAGTATTTATTACGATCTTTAGATTTAGGATGGATAATTGTTGACCTATGAAAGTACTAGAGTAATGTCTATATTTTTAATGTTTTTAATTGAATAATAAGTTGTTAAACAAATTACGATTTTCTAAGTATTTAATTATGCTATTAGACTTAGTGTGAAAAATTGATTGATATTGAGAAAATTTTCCAACTTCCAGGAATTTTCGATTTGAGATGATGAATGTTGAATTTCTATAATTTTTCTAAGCTTTATTTATGTAAATAGACTTAAAGGGATATTTTTGTAAATTAGTAAATACGCGAATTTGTTAGAGATAAATGAATATTTAAATATTTTATACTTCATAACTTGTTTCCGTTGTTGCTATCGAGTTTGATTGGATCATGTTTACTGACCGATTTTCTCTTACGAAATAAATATATGTACGCGATTTTCCAAAGTCTTTCACTCGCTCAAATGACCTGTTAGAATTATATGTAGGTATCAAATTTTACTCAAATTATGTTATGCGACCGCTTAAGTTATAATTATTATTCTTTTGAAAATTTAATGGCCCGATATAACGAGATGTCCTTCTCATGTAAAAAACATATTTGATAAAATGAATGCTTGCGTATATTTTATAGTTCAAAAATTTCGGGAATTACACCACCACAATACGAAGGGTTAGAGTTACTTATTTCTTAGTTCATGAACATGTGTGATGAATTCGCGTGGTCAAAATTCAAAAATATTGGAGAAAAGTGCAATGAGTAAATCATATAGGAAGTGTTTTTGGTTAGAATGGAGAAAATCAAGGAAGATAAAAACTCCAAATTACCACTAAGTCCCGCATAACACTATTTGCTTCTTAGTCAAAGACAAGTGAAAAGAAAAGGCGACACATATTTGAAACCTGAGTTTAGCCAAATGCAAAGGCACCATACGGCTGAGATCAATAATACGAGTGTACTTGAACAAAGATAACATGAGAAGCTTTGCAAGTTGCTTGATCTGGTTTTCCTAAAAATCTATTAATACCACATCCGTCATTATCGAGCATATTTATTGTTTCTCACCACATTAATCTCTTAAAGATAGATCCAAAGGGTTGCATCATAGAGAAAGCGGGAGGCCCATAATTTGGCAATAGCCAATAGGGCATGCATCATACATTAGTTTGGCAAGCAAGCACTTGGCACTCCATCTACTCACCAAAACTAGGTAATACATTAGTTGGTTGCAAAGTAAACCCACAATGAGAATTATATAAACAATTAACTTCATTATCATCTTAGAAAGCACTTGAAACTGTGCAGTAAGAAATCACAATTGCTCTATAGAAATGAATTTCGTCATTTCTGCCCCCATCAATTACTAAAGCAAGCCCCAAACACTTTCCTTTGAAATGATCTAGATCAAATTTGATATTCAAAAACATCTATCTCAATCCCGCAAAAGATGCCATAGTTGAATTTTTCTAGGAACAAGGATCAACTTTATACATTTATCTTCCAAAATTACCTTCTTTTATTACACTTAAAATAAGTAAATAAATTTATGAACTCAAAACTTTCCATTTGAACAAATTGGATACTTAATATGAAATCATTAACTCCTGAAACAAAAAGATAAAATATACTCTATTGAAAATGTACAGTAGGATCCGAAAGGATTTTTAAGATTTCTTCTGATCAATCAAATTTAGAGATTTATTTATCTACTGCATTGAAAAAATTCAATATCTTCAAATCAAAATTGAAGGGTATAATCAAAATATTAAATCAAAATGCTTGCTTTTGAGGTATAGATCCTTTTTCCATCATACATGCCAAATTCTTTTCACACAGTTGCAGATATCATTTTTCTCTTTATTTTCCCCATTCAAGCAAAGCAAATGGGCGATTCTGAATGAACCATTACATGTTTCTCTTCGATTACTGTCGAACTATTATGGTTATAATGAAAAACATCTACAAATTTTTTTCTTTTCCTAATCAATTAAACGGAAAAAAAAAACAAGAATTTAATAAACTAATGGACAGAGAAAATCAACAGAAATAAACCTGAGCTGAACAATTGACTAAAACCCGCTTGAGGAAGGACGTTTTGGCATAATTCTTATCCTTCATCCCTGAAATCCGAACACCTAAACGACAATAAAATCAATAATCCAACACAATGATTGAAGAAAAAGAATAATCAAAACAAACAAGAAGAACACACCTTAAAATTTTGATCATCCCACAAGGAAAATGTATTCTTTTGGACTGAATTGAAAACTAGAATCCGGAAAGCTTTATAACAACAATGGGGTTTTCAGGTGCGATACTTCACCAGTTCAGCTAACCGTGTTAAAACGACGACGGTTGCTTGGTTTCAGCAAAAATGATGTATGGGCTGCTTGGACCCAAATCAATCCAGTCATTACATGAGCATTCATTCTGGGTCAACATTGAATTGGGCTTCCAGCGTATGCTTTGGGCTTCAAGTGTATGCTTTTCAGTTTTCACTACAATTAAAATGTACTCTTGATTTGCTGATGTACTAAATCAAATGATCATGTTCATGTTTTATTGTTCTTTAAAAAAGAAAAAAGTTTTTTTTTTGTTGTTAAAAAGAAGGATAATTGTTTGAATGAGAATAAATGAGTTCTGAGTATCCATTTTGACATAAAAATTTAGGGGTGAGCGACAAAATTGGATCCTAAAGTCTCACAATTGAGATTATAAAGTTGGTAAAACATCAGCTAGAAGACCGTGGACTCGTCATTCTGTATAGTCCACATCTAGGTTACTGAGGACAGAGATATGGGCCTGAAGCGCAAATATATTTCTGAAGAACACAAGTTAAGCCCACACATGAATAACATGGGGAATAAAAGGTCTCACATTTGCTTAGAGAATTATCTTAGTCAATAGGCCCAGTGCTAGCCAAATATTAATAATTAATTTAACAAAAAATGCCAGCTAAGGGAATGAATCAGCCAACATAAATACATCAAAATCAAGGACCCCATTACCCTCCCTTCCCTATGTATGAGATTAAGGATAAATAAGGCTAATTTAACAGAATAGGGCTAATTTAAAATCAATTTAAACAAATAATGCAATTTTTTTAAAAAAAAATGGTGAAAAAACGATGTTTTCTCTGTTTTTGTCATTGTAACGCTGTTTTCTGGAATTTTTTTAAAAATTAGTTTAAAATAGCATTTTTAGTTTTAGGATATTGTTTTGTAAAAACAATATCAAATTTGTTTTGTGTGATTTTAATTTTTCAAAATCAGCATTTTTTTTTTATTTTAATTCTGAAAACAGTATTGAATATCAGTCATGACGTGCAAAAGTGGATGGACCCGCATCATCACACGTGGTAACCGGTTGTAGAAGTTCATTTTTATATTCCAAAAATTGTGTATGCATTTTTTATTTTTTACAAAACAATATCCTAAAATAAAAAAATAATTTGTGAAAATAGAGATTCAATACATGTTTTCAAATTAAAATTAAAAAAGAAATTGTGGATTTTGAAAAATTAAAATCACACAAAATAAATTTGATATTGTTTTTACAAAACAATATCCTAAAACTAATTTAAAAAAAAAAAATTCTAACGCCGTTTTCACCCATTTTAAATTTTTTTTTTGCATTATTTGTTTAAATTGATTTTAAATTAGCCCTATTCTTTTAAATTAGCCGATAAATAATGTAGTAGTGTACTAGAGTTGACAGAAAAAGAGGGGAAAAAAAAAAGAATTGACAAATGACAAGCCTCTAGATGATGGGAAAAGAAGCAAAACACAAACATGGAAACTTCTTTTAAATCATTATAGGAAGAAACATTATAACATGTTCCTAGGTTACCATAATTAGTTAGGACTTGTCTCTAATTTATGTACTTTTGTCACATTACATAAGCTTGGAAAATAAAATATAAACAAACACTTCAATTACAACAAAGTGTCACCATCTCTAGTGGTTGCAATTGCTTTTTCACTTGGCTGCACTGCCCAATAGGGGCTCCCTACTTTAGTTATATAAGTTTTTTTAAAAAGTTGTGAGGTATATTTTTGTGAAGGAAGTAAGAGCACAATAAGATATATTCAAATTTGGGGATATATAAATATAAAGTTGGGATACTTCAGTTTAGGGACCACTTCAAATAGTGCCAAAAAACTAATGTTTATTATGAATAGGTAAAGTACCAAGGACTGGGCATTTTCTGTCTTTTAATTTTCCCCTTCTCTTGTTCAAAACTGACTTTACTAATTGCAACCTGCAAATGTGTCAAGTCACAATGTTGCATTGATAAGACCATCTCCAACTCATTCGTTGATCAAATTTGATGTAAAAACTACACTAAATTTGGTGTTTTGGTATAATTTTGTCAAAATTATTTTCAACCCATTACATCAAATCTTACACCAAATGAATATTTTATTCTTTCTTCTTTATTTTCTAGTAACCATTATTTATTTAATTATATTTTATTTAATTATATTTTATTATTATTAATGTAATTAACTATAAAAACTTACATTTAATTAATATTACATTAAATTATTTCAAAATAAATAATAAAATTAATATTAGTATCTCTCATTAGTTTAATTATAGTTATTTGTTATTCATTATTATTTATAAAAAAATTTAATTAATTATTAAAAACATGTTATATAGATTAATTATCTATAAAATGAGGATACAATTGGAATTTAAATTTGAAGTGGAAGAGAATTGGAGGGCAAATATGGGATATTGCATTACACCAAATTTGGTGTAAATGAATAGTGTTACACCAAATTTTGGTGTAATACTATTCACTACACCAAATTTGGTGTAAGGTTTAGAGAGTTGGGTTGAAGGGAGTTTTTTTGCATATTTGGTGTAATAGTGTGTGATTTGAAGTTGGGTTGGAGAAGCCCAGGAGGGAAATGAATGATTGCAAAAACTAGGAAAAGGGCTTTCACAGTTCCACTTGGGAGTAAAATGGTAACATATATATATATATATATATATATATATATATATATAGGGATATGATCAAATGAGACCATGGCCTTTAGGTAAGAACATGAGACCACATCTAAACCATTTGATTTAATATTCAATGGTCCAGATTTTACCCATCCATTTTAGTCATGGTAGTGGCAAGCAAGGGTAGGAAATTAATCTGTCTTTTTATTCCAAGGATATAATTGTAAATCCCTAATTTTTGAATTTGGTAATCAATCTTATTATCAATATACCGCGATTTTCTCTCCCTCAATTTCCGGACACATGTTTCCTTTCTTCCTTTCATCCGCTTCACTCCATCGTGCCATCTTCTAATTCTTGAATTCGCTGGAATAGGATATCTTCATCTCTCCACCACGGCATCGGTTCTTATTCTCCAGATTTTATTCATCTAGCTACACTTCATCGTCCCGTCTTTCCAGATTTTATTCAAAGGATAATTAAACTGTATCGATTCTTATTCATATCTTCACCATGGTAGGGCTCAATCAAGAACCGACATGAATCATCTCCTATCTTCATCACGGTTCTCTTCTGCACAAAACATTGTAAGTTTTCTTCGTGATTTTTATTTTCTTTTTTATTTTGGTGTTTGTTGATGTTAGGGTTCCAATTTGGGTTTTTATTATTGATTTCTATTGTTCTTATTTGTTTAATTTTAGGGAATAAACTTTTAGGTATAAGAGATTTGCAAATTTTTTGAAGCTTGATAGATTTCCAAAAGGATGTTATGCTAATTCCACCTCGACCATTGAATATAGGACACAAGTGTTTCTTTTTGAAACCTAAATGTTTACGAGCAATATTTCCCGAATAATCGGCCTAATTTTATTCTGATTATGTGAGGCTATTGGATTGTTTGATTAATTCGTCGAGCAATGAAGTAGTTGTCGATATTTTTAACCAACTTACGGACTCAGAATCGGTCCTGGCAAACATTTTATGTATGTTGATCATGTTAATAAACATTACAATCGCTTGAATAGAGCAAGTCCGTGTTAAGGAGGGATTATTTTAGCGATCCTTGGGCATGTATAATGTTCTATTTTATGTGGTTTTAATTTTGGGGTTTGTTGAATGAGATATAATTGGTGGGGGCATGTATATTTGATCCGGAATCATGTGTACTTAGATATAGAATTATGTGTGTTTAGGTATATAATAATGTGTATATGGTTTATGTGTTGCATTTTCTTGCTCGGTTTGCCCTTTTGTATGATGGTAAACCTGTTTTTGGTATTTTGGTGGGGGCATGATATTTGATTTGGAATCATGTGTACTTAGCTATAGAATTCATGTGTGTTTAATTATATAATAATGTGTATATGGTTTATGCTAATGGATGACTAGTTGTATGTTTTTGTAAATAATTGGTTCTATTTTTTTCAGGGTTTTGTTTTACCAACTAAATGGCGTAAAAACAAGGGGAAAAGGGCATGGGGGAATGGGGACGAAGGCGATGGTCGGGGAAGAGGCAAAGAATTTATATACGACATTATCGACTAGGTCGAATCGAGGTGTTGGTGAATTATGTGTTTTTAGTTGTAGAATTATGTGTTTTTAGTTTCGTAATAATGTCTATTTAGTAATAGCACAAATGTTTTTCGACCATTGCATCGGCATATATATATTAAAGTAATTTTCTCGTGAATTTGAAATTTGAATTGAAAAAGTCAAGGACTAAAAATAAATTATTTGATACAATCTGATCCCATACACACCCCCGCCAACCCCACCCCAACCCCACATGTTTTTGGATTTTATAGTGATCGAGTTAAAGATATGAGAAGATAATTTTTGAGTGTAGAATGGGTGTGTTTATATAGGTATGTAATTGTGTGTATTTAAGTTTGAAATTATGTGTAGTTAGTTAGTATGATATGGTTAATTATAATATATAGTCTACGAAGTTTGAAGTTGTTTTCCATGGTATATTTTGCGGGTTCGGATGTTTTCAAACTACTTGGAGACTAAAGGCGCCCGCAAATGGCTAGTGTTGTCCGGAAATTCACCCCGTCTAGACTATGCATGCTCTTGGAGAGATACCACAAACAAAGTTGATTGTGGTATATATGCCATGAGGCATATAGAGAGCTACATGGGCGGTGGCACCAAGGGATGGGATTGTGGTTTGGAGAAGAATAATGCGTCTCAACCGCCTAACTTACGCACGGCAAGATCGAGCCGCAATAATCCTCCACCATAGCAATGAGCTAAAGGATAGATGTTTGGGAGAAGCCGAAAAGTTTTGGACGGGAAGATCGTATTGTAGTTTTATTTTAAATAGACAACGTAGTATGCATAATTGTGCTCATCATTTTTATATAGTTAGTTTACTATCGTTGGTGTTTTTTGTCTTTGGGAGCCATTTGTATATGACTTAGATGGTTTCTTGAATTGTGGATATGAATGGTTCGGGGCGTGGGGTGTTTTCTCTTTAATCAATATAAATTTGCATTTTTCACGTACATATGGTCGGAATGTTGTTATACATCGTTAATATTGTATTGTAGTTATTACATTGTGTGTCCTACGCACAAAATTATGTACGATTAAGTATCCACTAACCCAAAACTATATACACATTATTATATAACTAAACACACAAAAGATTCTATAGCTAAATACATATGATTCCAAAACAAGTACACATGTTCGCACAAAAACAAAAAAAAACGTGCTATTACTAAACAAACATTATTGCAAAACTAAAAACACATAATTCTACATCTAAAAACACATAATTCCAAACCAAAATATACATGCTTGCACAAAATAACAAAAAACAATATGCTATTACTAAACAAACATTATTGCAAAACTAAAAACACATAATTCTACATCTAAAAACACATAATTCCAAACCAAATATACATGCTTGCACAAAATAACAAAAAACAATATGCTATTACTAAACAAACATTATTACACAACTAAAAACACATAATTCTACATCTTTAAACACATAATCCTTATAAAATTGTATTCCTGCCTCCAATGTACGGAAATGCATGTTGGCACGAGGGATTTTTTCTTGCTCAACCTCTGGGATCCAATATTTAGTTGATCCAGGTGAGATTTCGAGCCTCGACCAACATGAATCGTATGTAACTGGATCTTGATCTGCAAAAACACAATATTTAGATATTAAAACAACAAATTCTGAATACTATTTACACAGATTTTAAATGTATCGTGTAAATCCATATTTACAGAACATGAACGTATGGTGCAAAATTGAACTCACCAATATTTGTTGTATAAGTACACATATTTAATGCCATTTGTGTTCATAATTAATACTCTAAACATATATTAGATGCATTGTAAATATGCAAAAATGTATTTAGGGAATACATTATATGTGAGACACTATACACACATATATTAGAAGCTATATGTACTACATATATTTCATACTAAATACACAAATTTGAGACACTATGCGCACATTTCATTAATACTAACTGAACACACATATGTACAGAAGCTATTTTCGATATATTATAGGTGATACACATTTTTCATAATAAATACACAGTTCGAGACACTATATACACATTTCATTAATACTAACTAAACACACATATGTACATAAGCTATATGTATTACATTATATGTGATACATATTTTTCATAATAAATACACAAATTCGAGACACTATACACATATATCATTAATACGAACTAAACACACATACTCTAAGCATATAATATACACGAGTTACGTAATTGCAAAGCTATATGTACATAATTACAAAGCTATATGCACAGAATTACAAAGCTATATGCACAGAATTCCAAAGCTATATGTACAGAATTAATTCGAGAATTTTTGATTGTTCAACATTACATGCATTCGAACCACACATTTTTGCTTTGATGAATTAGTGTGAAATTTTACCTAGTTGCGGTTTGTTTGTGGAGGGGTATCCTATGCGTGACATTGCAATACCGATCCCGTTGATGTGGATTTTTTGGTGTTTTTGAGAATATTTGTTGGTTCGATTTTTGCGTGGGATTTCTCTATGTTTTTTACGTTGCTTTGATCGTGGGAGAAGACGATGTTGAAGGCTGATATTTGGACGCTGGTTTCTGGACTTTCGACGCTGGGTTTTTTTTTTGGTTTTTGGACGATGGACGCCGAGTTTTTTTTTCTTCCGGTTTTGGATGATGCGTTCACGTTAGGAGAAGAAGATGTTGATTATGGTAAGATTTTATTCCTTGATTTTAGGAAAATAGTTATTTGGTTGATTTTAACATTCCAATTGTACCTATTTGGTCCCCACTATTTTTTAATTACTCTAAAATGCCATTAAATCCTAGCCTTTTATTTTATTTGGTTGGAGGGTGTGGATTGAGTCTCATGTTCTACCTATAGCTATGGTCTCATAGGATCTCATCCCTATATATATATATATATATATATAGGATTTGGATCCTATGAGTCCATATAATTTAGATAAGTATGTGAGACCAAATATGGAGTGTTGACCTATTCTTTTTAACGATGCAGATTCAATTGATTTTTATTTTAGTTTATATTTAATTAATGGTTGTTAATGATAAGTAGGTAATTTTGTTTGAATATCGAGAAAAAATGAGAGTTATTTTTAGTAGTGCCCGCTTCATATTCCGAATTTTTTGGGATTTGTTTGAAACCGTATCTCCGACCTTATCCGCTATGAGAAATATGTTGTTTATTGAAGACAAATATGTTGTTTTTTTCGGATATGTTTGAAACTGTATCTCTGAAATCATCTCTTTCCTTTCACAGCCAAACTTGCAATTAATATTAGCGCATTCCACTGTGCGAAATATGTTGCTTATTGAGGACAAATATGTTGCTTATTTAGACAGACAATGTTGCAATCACAAACTATTTCCTTCGATTTGTCTTTTTATATATATGTAATTTTGTTGCTTATTTATGTCAACTATGTTGCTTATCAAGGAGAAATATGTTGCTTATTTAGGCATAATGTTGCTAAGTAAGTATCTTGCTTTTTTATGTGGATTGTGTTGCTTATTGAAGACAATTATTTTGCTTAGTTAAGTAGACAATGTTGCTAAGATGAGTGCAAATCAGTTAATTTAAATAGGGGTGTCGCTATTCACACCCCCAAAACCTCTAAATACACCCATTTTCTTAATACACCCCACCCTCTTCTAAAAATAACTCAATTACTTAATACACCTCCAACATTCCCTAATTTGCCCTTCCCCCAATTAAGCTCCAAATTCTTTTCCCAAAAACCATAAAGTCACTGGTACACCCAAACATTGTTGCTTTTAACACGCCAAAAATGTTCAATTTATTCTTCTTTTAAAAGCAATGAAAGCATTAATGTTGAAGATGAAATTATGGATTCCTTCTCAAATATATTGGAATCGGTTAGTTTTTTTAAAAACATGAAAGCTTTTAAAAGGCCTAGTGGATGAAATTGAAAACTTCCACATTCATGTGCAATTTGTAGGTCCCCAGGGTGTAAGTGTAAGGTTTAGAAGGGGGGTTGAATAAACCTTACCAAATTTTCGATTTAGTCCTTTTAAATCTACAGAGTTAATTTACACACCGTGTCCTTGATGGACAATCGAATTAGTCACTCAAGAGAGTTAATCTTTCAACAGACTTCAAATGAGCTGTTGATGGAGTAACTCACCGTTGTTGGCTACAATTTAACTCACCGTGGTTTTATTTTCAAAAAGACTTAACACCCTTAAGTTTGATTAAACAAAATATTAGAGCTTGATTTAAGACTTGTAAATTATCAAATGGATAGCAAATTTATCGTGAGATATAAGCAATTAAAAGTGCAGAATTTAAATGTTTGAAATGTAAATGACACAAGAAAGTTTTTATAGAGGTTCAAGATGGGGTAATTCTTCTACTCCTCTCTTCTCCAACTCCCGGAGGAATCCACTAAGTAATGATCGGTTTACAAAGTGGTAATCAGTCCCTGATACAAGTCTTGATCACAACCGACTTGATCCTTTGGGACTCGATCCGAGACGCCTTGATCACTCACCGCTTCTCGTTCGACTCGGCTTCTTCACAGGCGTGCCTGCCTTGCTACTCAACTTGCTCAAGCTCTTTGGATTTGATCACGAAGCCCTCCAAATGCTTAAGACTTAGTTCAACTTTGAACTTTTCTACAATCCTTCCCGGAAAGTAGACCCTTGTTTTCAAAGGTTTCCTCTTCAACTCGTTGAAGCTCTCTTTCCTTCACGAGGTAAGTGTTGGATTGATGTACTTGAATGTAGGCTTGAGGATTGAGATTGTTTCAGTTTTCTAATGTGCTTGTATATCTCACGTATGTGTCATTCATGCATCCTCTTTCTCAACCAAACTCCTCGGCCTTTTATAGTGAACTTTCAAAAATTTGCCCGTTGAAGAGATAGGCTTGTTTTTGAAAGTCACTTTGCAATCGTTGGCTTGCGCTTCTTGGAATTGCCGTTTCGCCGTATGAATTATTCTTTTCACCTTTTCGAGTTCGACACGGTGTAGTGCTTCCCATTGGTTCATTCCTTTTGCACGCTTCGGGACCGAGCACTCCAAGAAAGGTTGTATGGAGATATTACTTGTTTAAGTAAATCTCTTGATTTCTCTGTGCAACGGTTCTTTTACTGATTATCTCGACTTGACTGCATTTCCTTGCTTTCCCCAGGTGACTTAGAGTCGACTTCCAATCATTGGATGACTCTTCACTTCAACTTGAGACTTGGCTTTTCTTGAGTTGACTTGATCGATGCTCCACTCACCGCATCTCACCGCTTCTTCAGAGTGTTCCCGCTACTCTTCTTTGCCATACTCAAATTGTCTCACAAACAGAGTCTTCCTTCCAGATCTTGATTTGTCTTCTTGCATGTTAGGGCGTAGTCAATCTTCTTGACTCAGCTTGGCCATCTATTCATTACAATGCATTTTACAACAAGAATTGGGGTGCCAACTTTCTATTCTAAGTTTTACATGGCATTCATCAAAATCTAAACAATAAAGTTCCTAACAATTTCCCCTTTTTGATGATGCCAAAACTTAAATCATACAAATATGCAAATAACAAAGATACATACAGATAGTGTATTGACATAGAATGTATGCGCAGAATCAATCATATCATTCTTGTACTTAACACAATCACATTTACGGTGGTGTATCGTAGTATATAACTGTCTTCACAAAAGAAATTTATAACTTTATTACGTAAGACTTACATTGTATGTATTTACCTAATAAAATACATGAAGGGTTGGACAACAACACTTCATCTCCTTCATTGCCTCTCTTTTTCATCTTGATCGATCTTCTTCTCTTTTTCTTTTTTTCTCGTCGCCGATGCCTTCTTTTTCTTCTCATATGCCTTCCTGGCGCCTTCATCTTTCCTTAGTCTTTCCTGTCTCTCCCGCCATAGCCGAGTTTGTCTTTTGTTTTCTTCTTCTATTCTCTTTGCATACTCGGCGTTAGTTTTAGCCACTCGCAAATTTGCCACTTGGTCAAGCCCACCAAGAGATCCCTCCTTTCTTTCCCGGGATCTACGTATTCGATATTCTTGGGGCGAGGCCCAGGTCCAAGCTTCTTCCTCCACTCACGCCGCTTCTTCCTCTACCTCTGGGTGTATCTTTGTCTTTGGTCTTTTCTTCCCACCGATTGACTAGCGAGTGACCAGCAGAGCGATCGCCGGAAGTCTCATTGTCTGTCGCCTTCTTCACACAATGTGAGACCCTTTTCCCAAGATAAGTCCCAAGCTTGAGCCATGGACATATTTGCAAAATATCCTTCGATTCGAGTGTTTTGAATTCGTCAATCGATCGTGGCTCGTCCCGACATCCGAAATGGCATACGTGTCTCTCACAACCGGAATGCCTCCATGTTCTTTCAAGATGTTCATCACCCTGGCATCCATTCTTCCTTCCACTTCCTTCATCCCTCGCTTCAATTTCTTTTCTCTTCTCGGCCATAGATACAAAAGAGTCTTGGAGTGGCGAGTCACGGGAGTTTGTCGCTTATAATGTCACCGTGACAGGGGACCTGTTGGGAGGTTTGTGCAATCATCAAGGTCATATCTTTTGATCCTTCCCCTCAAAGTGATTTTCCTTTCTTTAGTTTCAAAATTTCCTCACCGATTTTCCCTTCTCACCGCTTCTTTCTCACCGCTCCTTTCTTTTTTCGCCTTGGATTTTGCTTTGCTTTAAGGTATTCCTCTTCCCCTTTTTGGCATCATCAAAGGATAGAGGAACCCCGAGGGAACATCTTTGCAAGCATGAAGTCGAGTCTTGATGGTTGAATTCGCTTTAAGTCTGCTGCGTTGTATGCGGCAAAGACGGAATTGACAGTAGCATTGGATTCTCACGAAATCGGCTTCATCTCACCATGAGAAGGCTGAATTTTCTTGTCATGTGTTCTTCCAAACGCCAGATATCATTTGCATTTCGCTCACGCAGCAGCCTTGATCTCGGCGTGTGAGCTTCATGCATATGCTCAATGTGTTCCCTCGCCTTCGTTTCGCATCAACATTCTCGGCTCTCCAAACCAACTTGTTGAACAAGGTTCAAGTATCTCACCTGTTCCACACGCATTGATTCTTCTTTTGCCACCATTCCCTTATTCGAATCATTATACCTCTTAAGTCACCGTAGGGTGGCATCTCTCGTTGTCCAATCGCATGTCCAAAGAGGCCTCGATGCCTCTCCATCTTTTCAACTTCAAAGAAAGAGTGCCTTGAACACTTTCGTATTTCACCGATTCTTCATTTGCGGTGATGGCCATACAAATCAAAATCAAAATCGGCCGAACAATGGTGCCCGAGTGAAAAACAGAGCTGGTCCGTGATAACGTGCTTGCTCATTTTCGACTCTTCGTGGAGTTCTCGTATCTCCAAAGAGAAAGGGAAAGATTCTACAAAAGATTCATCACCGCCGACCGGATCTGCTTCGATGATGAGCGGTGCGCGTGAAGTTCTTTTGGGAATCGATCCACCAGTAGCTTGAGGAGCCGGAGCAAATGTTTTACGGTTCAAATTGGTTTGGTTGTGAAATAGACCTTCTTGTCGAGCCTCACATGCCTTAATGACTTCATGGTCTCACCGATTTTTCCTTTTCATTGACTTATCCTCGGCCTTATCGGCGGCGTCATCGGACGATGATGAGATTTCTAGAGGTGGCTCATCATCAAAGTTAAAAGTTTGACGAGTAGTCTTGGGATCGACTTACTCGTGCTTGGAACACCCGCAATGAGTCTTTTGGATTTGTCATGGGGATGACTCGCCTTCTTCTTCGCCTTCGATCCCGGAAAAGTGACATCGGGTTGTCCTGGGAATCATGAAGTGCACGATCTCCTTCTCGCACGAGTCGATGATTGCGGGAGGGATGTTCTCTACTTCACCTCTTTTACCCCGGACGTCTCAACCTCCCGGGCCTTCATTTCCTCCAAATAGTCTCTCCGCTGCGAGGCATGTCCTCCCTTTCGACGTGTCACTGTCTTAGGGTCTTCATGGCATCCATTGGAGTCTCAACCCCATAGATTGCACTTTCATCGCCCCGAGTGTTATCTCCCGTGGCATCCCTTCCTCGTGCCTCGATCGGCGCATCGGCGGCGTCATTAGCCTTCGAGAGCGGTTGGCATCTCACCGAGACAGTCTCAATCGCCTGGAGCTTCGTTGATGGCAACTTGCTGTTTTTCTTGTGATTGTAATTTCTCTTCTTCGCCTCCTTGCTTCTTTGTGGAGTCATCTCAGCATCCTCCGACCTTGCCGGTGGAGGAGTTTCCCCTCACCGGCACACCAACCGAGTGACTTGAAGTGGGGTCACTCGTCTCAGGACTCATTTGTTGCAATTGATGGTTCGGCCGTTGGGGCGGTGGTAGCACACCTTCAATAGGGGTTGGCTCGATCGGGGTCCCCACTAGCCCGGTTTCATCGCCATTTCCTTATTGCCTTCTTAAGAGTGAGTCAGGAAGTGGTAGCAGAACATCGCTGGCTATTTTTGAACCACTCCCATTGGATCGATTTCACCGTGTGTTCGGAGGACTCTCCTGGTCCCTCCATCGCTTTTTGCTCGTGAAGGATTCTTGATTCATGCAATGCTTGCTTTGCATTTGTAACTCTTCCGTGGGCAACATTCTCCGGTTCCTCGTCACTTTCGGAGAAGACATCAAGAAGAGGATGGAAGTGTTCGTGGGTGGGAGATAGAGGCGGATGCTTGCCTTTTCACGTGCTTCGCTTCTTCACTTGCTTTGCTCTCTCCCCGTCCTTGTAGATTTGCGGGATGTCTAGCGCTTGTCCTCATCAAGTCTTTGAGCACATTAGTTAGTCCAAGGAAATTTAGCGATTCTCTTCTTCTTCTATGAACTCGGGCCGTTGGAACTGCTCCTCCCTTGACTTGCTCAACTTCCATTTTCTCCACTCACGCAGACGATTTTGGATGTCCGGGTAAGGTGGAGATAGGATCATTACATCACTATCTCTTGGGGCTGGTTCTTCTTGTGCTTCACCGTGTGAGCTACAATGTGTGTCTTCAGTCAGTCTGCCGGTCGCCTCCAAAGAGACTTGGTCAAGTTCAACAACTACATCCGGAGACTTTACTTCTCCGAGTAGTCTCCTGTATTTGTGCTAGCCGAGTAACCGACTCGATTGGTTTCTCTTGTTCGATCCCTTGACGAGTCTTCTTCGCTCCGGTTTGTACTGGGGAATTTCTGTTCGGGCGGTGTCCTCTCGAGTCTTGGGCGCGGGGCCGTGCTTGGTGTTTGTTTCGGAGAGCTGCGCCGTGCAGGGCTTGTCGATTCTCCTCCTTTTGACGATCGGAGAAGGCATTTGTGAGTCCTTCTCGATCACCGCTGCAGGGCGGTGACACGGGCTTGGGGCGGTGACTCCGCTGCAGAGGAGGGAGCATGTTTGTTTTCTTTGTTGCGGGGCAATATCTTCTTGGCACCGCAGGGGCGCTTTCTTCTTAGGCCGGAGAGGAAGCAACAGTATCTTGGTCACCGATTCCCCTCACCGTGTCGGCTCTCTTGGCATAAGCTCGCTTCCGAGCACCGAGAGGTTAGCTCAACATCCTCTTGTTGACATGGAAAGCCTTCCCATGTCTAAGAGGTACTCCTTTCACCTCCAAAGAGGCCGGCCAATCACTAGGCCATATCCTGGGATCCTCCAAATGTGCCATCTTCTTTGAAGGACTTGTTCCCCACGTTCTAGCAGATCTGCGTAGATAAACCTGGCCATTTATCTGTTTTCTTCGATGATTGCAGCCATCACAACCAGCTTTTCCTTTGATAGTTGGTCAAAGTCGCCAAATTTGATGTCGATACATTTGGCAACTATGTCCAACAATTTGTGATAATCCTCCTTCCAGCTTCTCTTGTTTGCCGTGTATATAATTTTATCGGCAAGGTCGGACTTGGCTATTTCTTTCCATGCGTCGCCCAAGTTTACATCGCTTCCTTAATTTCGCTTGCTCCTTCGCAGTAGTGAGCAATATTCACCAAATCCTTGCGCGATAGTCGATTGCTTCCGTGAATGATGACTTGATTCTTCATCGTGAATCTCAAAGCATTCACGTAGAATTGTGCGACCTCCTCCACATAGGTCATAGGATATTCCAGCGTTAGAAACGGTTTTAGTCCGGACGTTTCCAACTTTTCCGCGATTTTCTTTACCAGGGTGTCGTCGACCCCTCGCTTCACCATTCCGTCGAAATCCACCGCCGAACCGTGTGGATTTGCTTTCCTAACTTAGTAAAGTCGTGAGTTGGTGCCATTTCTCGAATTATATCAAGAAAAGTCTCGAAATTGATTTGAATTTGATAGGGTTTCGAGAGTAGTTTGCCTTTGCTTTTGAGAGAAAAAGATGAACAGCTTTTAGAAGTGTGAGAGAGAAACTGACGAAAATGGTTTAAATATGGTTTATGAAAGGACGTGCGCAGACGGTTTTTGAATTGTGATCGAAATCAACGGCTTGGATTTCGCGACGCCTATTGAGCATTTCACGCCTCGTATTTAATGCGGCAAAATTTATATCCAATCATAAGCTTATTGTGCGGCTTTTATGTCCGTACACATCATCATTATCTTTGACGTGTTCCTTAAAACATTCCCGCTAAGTCAAAACGATCGCGTTTTTGTCACTTTGCTCATAAGTTATTCAAACTTATCTCTTAGCCGATTTAACTCTACTCCTCGCAGATTCTCTTGGTGACTCAAATATCACCGACTCGGTGTAGTCATTTTCTTCCGATCTGGTGATTCTTCGAGTTGATTTTTGTTTTCACTCTTTTTCACTTCTTTTTCTGTTCTAATGCTCTTCTTTGATTTGTCCGAGTGTCGGCTTAGCTCAATCAACCCCAACTCATGCTTGAGTTCTTCAAATCTTGACTCACATAATGGTTTTGTGAAGATGTCGGCTAGTTGTTTATCGCTTGAGATGTATTCCAAGATAATGTCCTTCTTTTCAACATGATCTCTTATGAAATGATATCCGACATCTATATGTTTTGTTCTTGAGTGCAACACACAGATTTTGAGTGATTGCAATGGCACTTGTGTTATCACACATGATTGGAATTTCTTTTTCTTCAACTTCATAGTCTCTCACCGTTGTCTCATCCATAGGACTTGGGCACAACAATACCGCCCGCAGCTATGTATTCTCGCCTCACCAGAGGTGGCTATTGAGTTTTTCTTCTTGCTAAACCAGGAAATTAGTCTGTTTCCTAGCATTTGACAAAAAGCACAAGTGCTTTTCCTGTCCCACTCGCATCCAAATCAGTAGTCGAGTCTCGAATAGCCAATTAGTCTCAATCCACCTTCCTTTGGATACCATAGGCCTACTTCTTGGCTTCCTTTCAAGTATCTCAAGATTCTTTTAGTCTTTGTCATATGGCTCTCTTTGGAGCAGATTGAAATCTTGCACATACACCTACAAAGAAAGGTGATGTCCGGCCCGCTTTGTGAGATAGAGCAAGATCCAATAAGTGCTCAGATCTTGTTTGATCTACTGAGCTTGCCATCCGCATCCATGTCCATTTTTGGTGATGTGTTCATTGGTATTTTTACGTAAGACTTCTCTTCCATACCAAACTTCTTCATTAAATCTCTGGTATATTTTGTTTGACTTACGAAGGTTCCATCCTTCAAATTGTTTCACTTGAAGTCCAAGGAAAAATGTCACTCTCCCATCATGCTCATTTCAAATTTGCTTTGCATGAGGTTTGAGAATTTTTCACACAGCTCTTTGTTAGTGGATCCAAAAATGATGTCATCCACATATATTTGAACAAGCAAGATACTCTTCTTGTCTTGAATTCTGAAAAGTGTTCTATCTACTTTTCCTTTTGTGAATCCATTCTCGCTTAGGAATTGTGACAGGTATCATACCATGCTCTGGGTGCCTGTTTCAATCCATACAGGGCTTTCTTGAGTTTGTATACCTTGTCTCCAAGAGTCTTCCGCTCAAATCCTGGAGGTTGTTCAACATATACTTCTTCTTCCAATAAACCGTTTAGGAATGCACTTTTACATCCATCCGATATACAATGAAATTCTTGTGAGTCGCATAGGCAAGAAACATCCTTATAGCTTCCAATCTTGCTACAGGGGCAAATGTTTCATCAAAATCTATCCCTTCTTCTTGACAATATCCTTTGGCTACCGATCTTGCTTTGTTTCTTACCACGTAACCTTCCTCGTTCATCTTATTTCAATACCCATTTGGTTCCAATAACATTTTGATGTATGGGTCTTTGCACTAGTTCCCATACTTTATTTCTCTCAAATCGATTCATTTTCTTCTTGCATAGCTTGAATCCAATGTGTGTCATCCAATGCTTGTGACACATCTTTTGGCTCTATTTGCAAGATGAAGCATGTGAACATAGCTTCTTGTTGAGTTCGATCTTGTTTTGACACCTTCTCTTATATCTCCAATGACAAGTTCTCGTGGATGGTCTCTCGGCCATCTTACATCGAAGTTGGAGTAAGTTAGCTGATTCAATCGACTTGCGGTTGTGTTCTTGTGGTCGACTCTCTCGTAATCACTTAGTCAAATTTTCCCGGCTACGCTTTTGAGATTCAAATATCTCATCTTCTTCCTCAATTGATAATCCCGGCTTTCACCAAAAGATAGGACTCTTCACGTATGGTTGGATGATTCACTTATCGATTGACTCTTCAATGTCTTCTCCATTTACTTTTGCTCATCGAATACTACATGAATGGATTCTTCTTCAGAACCATAGTTCTTTTATTGAGTATTCTGAGGGCTTTACTTTCACCGAGTATCCTAAGAAGATACCTTCATCACCTTTAGCATCAAAAGCCTTTAGGTTGTCTTTGCCATTGTTGTGGATGAAGCATTTACATCCAAATATCCTGAAATATGCAACATTTGGTTTTCTTCCATCCGGATCTCATAGGAGTCTTTGTTAGCCGTCTATTTATCATACATCTGTTTTGGGTGTAGCAAGTCATGTTAATTGCTTCACCCAAAATCTTTTGTAACCCCGCCTGCCTAACATGGTCCTTTCGCTTCTTTTGAGGGTTCTTCTTCTTTCGCAACTCCATTCTCACTGTGGGAGTCCTTGCTGATAATTCATGACCAATGCCATTCTCAACACAATCTCGAGTTATTATTCCATTGACAAACTCGGTTCCTCAACTGATCTTATTTTGATAATGGTTTGACTCTTCTCATTTTGAATTCTCTTCATCACCGTGGGTAGTTTTTGTAGAGTTTCTTTCTTCTTGCACATGAATATTGTCCATGTATATCTTGAGTAATCATCTACTACCACCAAGGTGTATTTCTTTCCACTTATGCTTCTTTGGTTCCATTGGGCCAAATAGATCCATATGAAGTAGATGCAATATTCTTGTTGAGGATGGGCATGTCTTTTCTTTGAATGACGACTTGATTTGTTTTCCTTCGACATGCATCACATATACTTTCCTTCTTGTATATCTTGAGTCCGAAGTCCTTCTACAAGATGACTTCTTGCCAACTTGTTAATTATTTTGAAATTCAAAGGTGACTCGGCTTTTTGTGCCACGCCCAACTTGATTCAATTTGTTTTTTGCTAGTAGATGTGCTTGGGTGTTGCGATTGACCAATCCACTACATACATATTTTTCTCGTCTACTTCCTTGCAACACAACTTCATTTGATTCAATATCTTTGATTTGGCATATTCCCATGTTGAATCCAACATTGTAGCCCTTGTCACGGAGCCGATGATACTCGATAAATTGAAGTTGAGTCCTTCAACATATGCAACATCTGTGATTTCTAATCCATTCCTCTTGATGGATCCAATGCCTCTTATTTCACCAGAGCTTCATTTCCCCAAATATGACTTTTGCTCCTTTGACTTCCTTGAATTTTGACAGATTTCTCTTATTTCCTCATATGTCCGGGAATACCACTATCCATGTACCAGGTTCCTTGGCACTTTCACTTGCCTCAACCCGCAATCAAGGAAATTAAGTTTTAGGTACCCATACTTGTCCGGGTCCTGAGGGGTTAGAATTGTAAGATGATCCAACCAACCTATAGCCAAATGATTTGACTCTAAGGGGTTGCCATCTATCGCTGCCATAATCATAATTAATTCGCAAATTGCTTGGGGGTTCTGTTTCATACAAATTGCCTCTTTTGTCCGTATGCCCGCATATGTGTTTTAGCAATTGCCTTCCTAGGGTAATTGTGGTGCTTTTGAGTGTAGTGCCTGGGTGCATGTGTGTCTTTGATGAAAGCTCTCAAACTTTTGGAATGGCCTTTATTGAGTTCTGGCCTTTGCCACTTGGGCTTATATTCCATAAGTCTATCTTTGATGGTTCACATTATTCCAATCAGCTTGGCTTGGATATTTTCTACCATTCCCATCATATGTGTTTATTTTATGGATTTTCCGGGATTTTTGGTAGCTCTGTTTCTTCTTTACTGAGTATTTTCTGCTTGGAGTTTGCTTTGAGGACTTGGTGAATTTCTTCTCACCGTATCCTTCCAAAGACACTCAACTGGTCGTTTTCCTTTTCCTTTGTAACCAGGGGCCGCTTTGCTTAGTATTGTGCTTTGGAGTGAAAGTGTGTGCAATATTTAGAGTTTTGGATTTCTCGGACTCTTCATGACTTGAAGATCCTTTTTCCAAAATTACTCTTGAGGTTTGACATGGCACAAAGGAATTAAATCCTAAGCCTGTCTTGTCTCCACATTCTCTTTGACTCATAATAAGATCATCCAATGATTTAGATGCCTTAGTGAATGAGGCAATAACATTTTGAGGTCATTCTCCCTCTTTTCTATAGCAACGATTTCTCGCTACTAATTTAGCATTTTCGGTCTTTAAACTTTCATTTTCAATAGCTATTTGACTTAGAGTACTCGGCTCCTTAGTCACTTTGAGTTTTGACCTTTAAGTAGGCTGTTTTCCTCATTTAATAGTGTGTGTGAGGATTTAATGTGCTCAAAATCTTTCATCATTTTGCCTAATGAATCATAAAGACGATGGGTGATGAAGTGTGTGTGTCACGATCCATCACACAAGTGTCTACGAGCTTGTTGAATTAGATTGTACCTCATCTTCTTGATCTTGTTCTTTGGCCATTAAGCGGATCATCAAGGCTTCCTCTTCGAGTCACTCGAGTAGTCGGCTTCATCGCTCTCTGAATCACTGTCTCTCTTGACTTGGTTTCGGCATCTCTGCAGCCATCATTGCCTTTTTTTTTTCTTGTCTTCTTTCTCTCAAGACCTTTCTTTCTTCTTCATTCCCCGTCTTTGTTGACTACAGGATATGAGCAATCAATGGCATAGTGACCTGGTTGTCTACAATTCCAACATAGATATTCACCTTTTGATCACTCTTTTTCTACTCTTGAGTTGTCGATCCTTTGATACTCAATTTGTTGATGATCTGTTCTCTTGGTTGGCCTATCATCCCTTGATTTGGAGGAGCCGAGTGTCTTCGGAAGATTCACCCTTTCCTTTCTTGTAGTTCTTGTTAAAGAACTTGTTAAATCTTTTAACCATCGGGCTATTTCTTCTGTGTCAATTGCTTCTTTGACCTCGGCTCTCTTCCCATCTTTGACAATTAGAGCACCGCTTGGGGTACACTGCCTCTTCCTCGGGTCTTTTCTTCTCACTCAAACTCATAGGCTTTGAGGTCCGAGAATAGTTCATGGTTGGATGTCTTTGATAGGTCCATGGAATGTCTCGGTGCCATGACCTTCATTTCCCATTTAGTGAAGACTTTTTAGGATCTTCATACACATTTCTTCTGTGTATATTCCTTTCCAAGTGTAGACAGCTCATTTGTGATTTCGAAACCGAGCATCCAGTTGATCCGATTCTCTCCCGAGATCATTTTGAAATTTTCAAACTTCAGACACTCTACGATAATTTGTTTTCTTTGATTTGCTCGAGCCTTCACAAATCAATGTCACTTGTCCCAGATTTCTTTAGCCGCTTTTTGCATGATTTGACTTTGTTGAACATGGCTTTGTCCAAGGTTTTGTAGAGGATGTCCTTGGCTACATTATCCAGGTTGTATCTTTTTCTGTCATCATTTGTCCACTCGGTTCTTGGTTTTTCAACCATGATCGTCCGGGAGCAACATCTTTTCTCCTTCACCGCAACTCTTCGCATAACCGTGTTCACCTTTAATATTTGTAGAGGCCCATCTTCTATCACTATCCACATCTCATCATGTAATGCTTTGATAGATGAGCTCGCATACGAATTTTCCAATCATCAAATTCTTCAATGGTGAACATAGGGATGCGTGTTAGATTTGCTTCCATGATAATGACTTTTAATAAAAAGAGTTTTGAAAGTTTAAGTACTAAAGCAGACTTTGAAAAATTTGGAGATCTAGTTCAAGAACTGGTCGGAGGGTTCAATGAACCAACCGCTCCGATACCACTTGTAGGTCCCAAGGGGTGTAAGTGTAAGGTTTAGAAGGGGGGTTGAATAAACCTTACCAAATTTTCGATTTAGTCCTTTTAAATCTACGAGTTAATTCTACACTGCCGTGTGTCCTTGATGGACAATCGAATTAGTCACTCAAGAGAGTTAATCTTTCAAATGACTCAACCGAGCTGTTGATGGAGTAACTCACTGTTGGCTACAATTTAACTCACCGTGGTTTTATTTTCAATGGAAGACTTAACACCCTTAAGTTTGATTAAACAAAATATTAGAGGTTGATTTAAGACTTGTAAATTATCAAATGGATAGCAAATTTATCGTGAGATATAAGCAATTAAAAGTGCGAGAATTTAAATGTTTGAAATGTAAATGACACAAGAAAGTTTTTATAGAGGTTCAAGATGGGGTAATTCTTCTACTCCTCTCTTCTCCAACTCCCGGAGGAATCCACTAAGTAATGATCGGTTTACAAAGTGGTAATAGTCCGGATACAAGTCTTGATCACAACAAATTCGACTTGATCCTTTGGGACTCGATCTGAGACGCCTTGATCACTCACCGGGCTTCTCGTTCGACTCGGCTTCTTCTTCACAGGCGTTGCGCTTTACTTTACTACTGACTCACTTGCTCAAGCTCTTTGGATTTGATCACGAAGCCCTCCAAATGCTTAAGACTTAGTTCAACTTTGAACTTTTCTACAATCCTTCCCTGGAAAGTAGACCCCTTGTTTTCAAAGGTTTCCTCTTCAATCAAGGTTGAAGCTCTCTTTCCTTCACAGGGTAAGTGTTGGATTGATGTACTTCGAATGTAGGCTTGAGGATTGAGATTGTTTCGATTTTCTAATGTGCTTGTATATCTCACGTATGTGTCATTCATGCATCCTCTTTCTCAACCAAACTCCTCGGCCTTTTATAGTGAACTTTCAAAAATTTGCCCGTTGAAGAGATAGGCTTGTTTTTGAAAGTCACTTTGCGTCGTTGGCTTGCGCTTCTTGGAATTGCCGTTTCCTCGTATGAATTATTCTTTTCACCTTTTCGTAGTTCGACACGGTGTAGTGCTTCCCATTGGTTCATTCCTTTTGCACGCTTAGGGACCGAGCACTCCAAGAAAGGTTGTATGGAGATATTACTTGTTTAAGTAAATCTCTTGATTTACGTACGGTTCTTTTTTGCTTATCTCGACTTGACGCATTTCCTTGCTTTCCCCAGGTGACTTAGTCGACTTCCAATCATTGGATGACTCTTCACACTTCAACTTGAGACTTGGCTTTTCTTGAGTTGACTTGACCGATGCTCCACTCACCGCATCTCACCGCTTCTTTCTTGAGTAGTGTTCCCGCTACTCTTCTTTGCCATACTCACTGTCTCACAACAGTCTTCCTTCCAATCTTGATTGTCTTCTTGCATGTTAGGGCGTGAATTGTCTTGACTTCGGCTTGGCGGCTTATTCATTACAATGCATTTTACAACAAGAATTGGGGTGCCAACTTTCTATTCTAAGTTTTACATGGCATTCATCAAAATCTAAACAATAAAGTTCCTAACACAATTGAATCGTTAGAGTAAAGGAAGAAATATTGGAATGAGCATCGTATTTCTAATAGTGACAAGGAAAATGCAAGTTTTTTGGATCTCCACCAACTCCTAAAAATGGCAATTGATTGGTATTAAAAATCATCTCCGAGAGAAGGTGGTTGCACAATTTAATGATGTTGGAATTGTTGTTTGGTAAAATGGGTGTTGACCCAATTTTGACCAAATAATTAAGTAGTTTCGATTAGTGAAAAATGGAATTAAATTATTTGTAAAAATTCTACTAAGAGAGTAGAGAGGAGAATAGCATTTGGAATTTCTCAAAACCAATTAATGAATGAGAAATTAATGCTAGAAGTTAGCCACTCAATACAAGAAAACTAGTATGGAAAATGGAAAATGCGGGAAGGAGAAATGCTCCATCCCACTTAAGAAAAGGAGGCAAAGTTTGCACACTTAACATATCCCAAGTTGGACTTATGGGTTTGGGCCAGCTGGGGGCACCCAAGTTTTTAAAGGGGTGAGGACCTACATGCTTGTGGGTTTGGTTCAAACACACTCGGCTGGCCCGCCCGGGTTCGAGTCTTAGGTCAAGGGCATGGGCCGTGGGCTTGGGCTTCAAGGCCTTTATTCTTTTTGGACCAAAAACCTTTAAAATAAATAGTTAATTAATTAACGGATTTACAACTGAAGTGTTCGCACCCGAGCATGGAGGACGCCGCCCGTAAGGCCGTCGTGAATCGACGGACTGTTCAGATCCGAAAGACGGGCGACGCACGACCCATGCGTTGGGTCGTCGCGCAAGCCGTAACTTTGTCATTTTGGTTCACATCCATGCACGGGCACACGCACGGTCGTGCACCAGGTCGTGCGTCGATGCGAAGTGAAGAACAGATGCATCTGTTGTTGAAAACCCGTCTTTTTCGATCAAAAAGACATGTTCTTTCCATCCGGCACCTTGATGTCTTTATAATTTGATTCTTGCAGATTGAAATGACACAAAAAAATAATGAGAACATAAAATCGGTCATTGCATTTTTGAGCATATTGACATTCCATCATGTTCTTAAGCTTGAAAGTCTAAACACTTAGAGTTCGCGTTTTGGGTTTGCAAGTCTTGTAAACTCAAACCCAAAAACGCTCGTTGTATCTTAGAGACGAATGCCGAACTGCTAGCACTTTGTATACGGGATATCTTTCGTCTTGAGACTCGAATATAATTCATGCCTCGATTTAGCTTTATTTTTTCAAACACGTAGCCATATCTTAAATAGAAACCTTTTCCAAATATTTTAACCAACAATCGCAAGACGAAAGATACGTTTCGTTGAAGACGATGGCATCAATCTCGTTCACACCAATTGCTGCCGCTCCCGCTCATGGCGAAAAGCCGCCCAAGTTCTCCGACGCCGACTTCAAGATATGGCAATGAGATGATCTTTTTTTACCTTACCGCATTGGGGTTGTCTCATTTTCTAAAGGATTTACCCCCTTCCGTTGGCGAAAGAAATCGACAACAATCGGAGAATCGCTGTGGATGCTTGGCATAACAACGATTTTCTCGTAGCCGAAACTACGTGTTGAACGGGCTAGACAACACCCTCAATAACGCCTATAAGACGTTCAAAATATCCAAAGAGTTGTGGGACTCTTTGGAGAAGAAGAGAAGACGGAAGATCTTTGGCACAAAGAAATTTATTGTCGGAAATTCCTCGAGTACAAGATGGTTGACACCAAGACGGTGATCGCCTGTTCGATTTTCAAATCATACTTCATGACTTAGTGTCCAAGGGATGATTTTGAATGAATCCTTTCAAGTGGTTGCAATAATCGAGGAATTGCCGCCATTGTGGAAGGATTTCAAAATTACCTCAAGCACAAGCGCAAAGAGATAGGGCTTGAGGATCTGATTGTTCGGCCGGATCGAAGAAGAAAATCCGAAAATCGATGTGAAATCCAATAAGTCTAGAATGGAGGCCAAGGACAATCTTGAATCAAGCACTAGCAAGAAACGCAAGCACTCGGGAAAGACAAGGAAAGGCCAAAAGTTCAAGGGTAATTGCTACAATCGCGCAAACCAAATCACATGGCCAAGGATTGCTGTCACCCAAAAAAGGGCAATCAAGGTGGCAACCAAGAAGCCAATGTGACGGAGGACAAGTCGGTTCAATCGACATGTCGGAGCTCGATCTCACTGCTTTGTTGTGTTTGAAGCCAATATGGTGGATAAACTAAGGGAGTGGTGGATAAATATCGGGGCTACTCGTCACATTTGTGCCAACAAGGAGACGTTCTCCTCCTACACTCCGATAAATGAAAAGAAGCTCTTCATGGGAAATTCTTCGACTTCCAACATCGTGGGGCTTGGGAATGTTGTGCTCAAGATGACTTCCCGAGAAAGGAGCTTACGCTTGTAGATGTGCTTTGCATGTCCCTGGACATCCGCAAGAATTTGGTTTCCGGTCCTTTGCTTAGTAAGACCGGGTTTAGACTAGTGTTTGAGTCCGATAAGTTTGTAATGACCAAGAATGGTCAATTTCTTTGTAAGGGCTACCTTGATAAGGACCTTTTAAGATGTCTCATTATGTCTATTTTTTCACAAGAGGCGAAGAATAAAAATATTACTTTTTACTTGTTGGATTGTTCTAATTTATGGCATGATAGATTAGGACACGTAAACTTCAATACAATTAAAAGGTTAGTGAAACGAATTAATGCCTATGTTTGAAACTCGATTAACAAGACAAATGTGAAACTTGTGTTGAAGCAAAATTTGCCAAAGCACCGTTTCATTCGGTAACAAGAAGTACCAAACCGCTCAAGTTAATCCATACGACATGTGTGTGTGATTTAAAACTTATGCAAACTCGAGGTGGGAAAAAGTACTTCATAACATTTATAGACGATTGCACAAGATATTGCTATGTGTATCTTTTGAAAAGCAAAGATGAAGCTTTAGTAACTTTTAAAACTTATAAGAATGAAGTTGAAAAGCGAACTTAACTTGAAAATTAAGATGATTCAAGTGATAGAGGCGGAGAGTATGTTGCTCCGTGTGAGGAATTTTGCTCGGAAGCATGTATAATTCATCAAACGGTTGCTCCCTACTCACCTCAATCAAATGGATTTGCGAACGCAAAAATCGTGACTCTTAAAGAGATGATGAATGCGATGTTGTTAAGTTCGCTTACCCCAAAACTTGTGGGGGAAGCCATACTTTCTCGCAAACTACATTCTTAATAAGATCTCACACAAAGGTAAAACGAAACTCCATATGAGTTATGAAAGCGACGTAAACCGTCATATAAATACCTCAAAGTGTGGGGGTGTTTGGCTAAAGTCGAAGTACCTAAGCTAAAACAAGTTAGAATCGGTTCAAGACGATCGATTGTATTGATATGCTAACAATAGTAGTGCATGTCGCTTTTTAGTGCATTAAGTCGGAATTCCCGATATAAATGAACGTATGATCATTGAATCAAGGAATGTTGTATTCTTCGAGAATATCTTTCCGAACAAAGAACGGAAAGAAGAGAGTTCGAGTAAATGAACTTATGAAACCGCAAGGTTATCTCAAAGTGATGATGAAGAGGAACCAAGACACAAAGAAAGGACAAAAGTAGCTAAGTCTTTTGGTCCCGATTTTCTAACTTATATGTTAGAAAACGAACTTAGAACTATTCAAGAAGCTATCAATAATGAGATAGATTCCATCATGCAAAAATGACACTGGGAGTTAGTTGATCTCCCACCAAGTTGCAAACTTTTGGGATGCAAGTGGATCCTTAAAAGGAAGTATAAAACATATGGATATATTGACATGTATAAAGCCCGTTTGGTAGCTAAAGGGTTTAGACAAAAGGAGGGATATGACTTTTTCGATACATATTCTCCTCATTACGAGGATTACGTCCATTCGTATTCTCATTGCTATTGCAGCCTTGCATAACCTTGAGATACATCAAATGGACGTTAAAACTCGTTTTCTTGAATGGTGAACTTGAAGAGGAGATCTATATGGAACAACCCGAGGGGTACGTTGCACCAGGTCAAGAGCGAAAGGTGTGTAAACTTGTTAAGTCACTTTATGGACTAAAACAAGCACCTAAGCAATGGCATGAAAAGTTTGACTTTCGACTATGAATTCAAACGGTTTCAAGATCAATGAATGTGACAAGTGTGTCTACATTAAAGGTACTACAAATGATTACGTTATAGTAATTAGTATGCATTTATGTAGATGATATGTTGATTATGGGTAATAGTCATGATTTAATCGTAAATACTAAGAATATGTTGAAGAAGAACTCGACATGAAAGATATGAGATTATCGATGTTATATTAGGGATTAAAATCTCTAGAACTTGAGGATGGAATTGTCTTGTCGAAATCCCATTATGTCGAAAGCATACTTAGAAAGTTTAATGCTTTTGATAGTCCTCCTATAAGACACTGTAGACTAAGTCTACACTTGGCCAAGAATAGAGGCGAACCAGCTTTCACCGGAATTTGGAATTTGCAAGGATAATTGGCCCCGATGTACTTAACGAATTGTACACGTCAAACATTGCATATTCAAATGAGTGAGCTAAGTAGGTTCACAAGTAACCCAAGTACGGATCACTCGAAAGCCGTGAAAAGGGTACTTAGATATTTAAAGTATACCATGAACTATGGAATACTTTATACGAGAAATCCAACAAATATTAGAAGGATCTTGTGATGCCAATGGATATCGGACACAAAAGACTCCAAGTCCACAAGTGGATATGTTTTCACAATAGGTGGGGAGCGGTGTCATGGAAGTCTTCTAAGCGACGTGCATAGCTCGATCCACTATGGAATCCGAGTTCATTGCTTTAGATAAAGTCGGAGAAGAAGTAGAATGGCTTAGAAACTTCTTAGAGGATATTCCTTGTTGGAATAAGCCCGTGCTCACTTTGTTATGATACAATCGTGATAGTCAATCAAAGAATTGAAAGGGTACAAAGTAGTATGTATAATGATAAGTCTAGACATATACGTCGAAGACACAATACCATTAGAGAATTGATTTCGAATGGGATTATTTCGGTTGACTACATGAAGTCAAAGGAAAACCTTGCGGATCCGCTTTACAAAAGGCATAAATCGAGTTCAATTGTATAAATTGTTAAGGGGAATGGGTTTAAAATCTACAACTTAAAGAATGTTCATAGCGGTAACCCCACCTTGTGAATTGGAGATCCCAAGACATTAGTTCAACGGGACAACTAAGTTATGAATGTTCAAATTTGAACACTTGAAAACGTGTTAGCTCATTCTTGAAACATCCAAGTGAATGAAAACTGCTTGAATGTGGTGAGATTAAGTTTAAAACTTTTAATGATTCCTATCTTGAAAGGTGGAGTATGGCAAAGATACTCTTCAATAGGAGATCACCTATATAAGCGAGAAGTAATGGTCACTTCAAAGAAATGCTTATGAATATAAGATATGGCCCAGGGCCGAAATGGACACAACGTGAGAACAACAAGTGTTAGAATTGTTATTGTGTAAGTATTATTGTCTCGGTTTATACGAACGATCGAGTAGTTCAAGACATCGCGTCACTAAGCGACTAGTAAATCCGATAGTATTTTACTAAGGAAGGTTCAAAACCACAAGCTATCTATCCCGATGCAATAACAGTTCACCGAGAGTTTCAAGCAAATCGCATACAAGCATGCATTAATTTCATTCATGTGGGGATTGTTGGAATTGTTGTTTGGTAAAATGAGTGTTGACCCGATTTTGACCAAATAATTAAGTGGTTTCCATTAGTGAAAAATGGAATTAAATTATTTGTAAAAATTCTACTAAGAGAGTAGATGATAATAGCATTTGGAATTTCTCAAAACCAATTCGGGTGAATGAGAAATTAATGTTAGAAATTAGCCACTTAATACAAGAAAAATGGTATGGAAAATGAAAAATATGGGGAAGGAGAAATGCTCCATCCCACATAGGAAAAAGAGGCAAAATTTGCACACTTAATATATCCCAAGTTGGACTTATGGGTTTCGCCCTGGGGGCACCCAAGTTTTTAAAGGGGTGACGACCTACATGCTTGTGAGTTTGGTTCAATGACACACGCGCGCAGCCGCCGCCGCCTCTCGGCCACCACATGCCCGGCCCGGTCCGGGCCGTGGGCTTGGGCTTCAAGACCTTTATTCTTTTTGGACCAAAAACCTTTAAAATAAATAGTTAATTAATTTTTAGTTAATTAATTAACGGATTTATAATTGGGAAGTGTTCGCACCCGAAAGCACGGCGGGCGCACGGCCCGCGGCCGTCATTCGTTAGTCGGACTTTGCCGCATCAGAAAGCAAAGCAGGCGCACGGCCCGTTGTCGGCGGGTCATCGCGTCAAGCCGTAACTTTGTCATTTTGGTTCACATCCACACACGGGCACACGCACGGTCGTGCACCAGGTTGTCGCGTCGATCGCGGCGTGAAGAACAAATGCGTCGTTCGTTGAAAACCTGTCTTTTTTGAGCCAAAAGACGTGTTCTTTCCATCCCGGGCACCTTGATGCCTTTATAAACTGATCCTGCAGATTGAAATGACACAAAAAATAATCGAGAACATAAAATCGGTCATTGCATTTTCGAGCATATTGACATTCCATCATGTTCTTAAGCTTGAAACTCTAAATACTTAGAGTTCGCTGCGTTTCGGGTTTGCAAGTCTTTGTAAACTCGAAACCGAAAAAGTTGTTGTATCTTAGAGACAAACGCCGGAACCAAAGCACTTTGTACACGGGCGTCTTTCATCTTGCGGAGATCAATATAATTCGTGCCTCGACTTAGCCTATTTTTCCAAACACATAGCCTTATCTTAAACAAAACATTTTCCAAATATTTTAACCAACAAATGAATCGTTAGAAGATCATGAAAGATCGTCACCTTTTTCAATTGATGATAATAAGTATTCGTGACGCTTTTCTATTGACATCAGGATGGGAAAGATGGAGATTTAGTGGGTGCATTTATAATTTTGGTAGGATTTAAGGGTATTATAGTCTTTTAAGTTAACGAATTATGTAATTAAAAAGAAGGGTATATTTAGAGGTTTTGGGGGTGTGAATAGCGTCTCCCCTTAAATAGGTCATGTCTTGTATATATATATTTTTGTTGTTTTTTGTGTCAACCATGTTGCTTATTGATGACAAATATGTTGCTTAGACGTTGTATATTTGTTGCTTACAAATATTACGTAATTTTGCTATGGTTTTAGATGGTAAGATAACATCTATGTTGTTGTGTACAACTTCCCTAATTTTATGGGATATGATTGATTGGTTTGGACTAATATACCCCATTTATTAATTTACTTAGGTATTTTTATATATTTTAAGCACATTTATTATTCGTCATTGAAATTTGTTGATTTGTGGTGCATATTTGGTCTTACGTACTTACCTAAAACATTGGTCTCATATAACACTTCCCCCTATATATATATATATATATATATATATATATATATATATATATAGGAATAGGAGACCACATAATTAGAGTGAGACAGTGTGGACTAATCCTAGCCACAAATCTCAAATTTTAGATGGTTGTGATTTTTCCAATTTAATAATAATTTTAGATTTATTTTAAAGTCAAACGGGCATGATTGTCATTACACAATTACATAATATCATTTTAATTATGGTTTAAGCGAAATTTCGATGGGAAGAAGTGGAAGAGGATACTTCTTCGCCACCAACGTCACATAGTCTCGTTTATTTGGCCCTGTCGGCGTCCGCAAGAGGCCGAGAGGAAATGGAGGCCGAAGGATTTCTTCCTGTTCCGTAGCGCGTCGAGGATGTTGCCGACAAAGACCCTCTCAAGAAGTACACTGTAGCAATTGAAAGACTGGGTCGATCCTGGTTCGAGAAGAAGGGGACCAATTTCGGCTCACGAGATGAAGAAGAAAAAAACGTTCGAGGATATGAAGAAGACACGTTCTTGCTATACAAACAGGGGATTTGAATTTAATTATGGTTTAAGCTCATGAGTTTAATTATACTTAATTAAACTAGTATAATTAAACTCATGTGGTGGGAAAACAAAATGATTTCGTGGTGGTAATCGCTCCGATTCGAGAGATATTTTTGGGGTTTTAGAATAAAGGTCATGATTGGAGGATTGATGAAGAAGACGATCTTGACGTGGAGAAACCGAGGCCTACGAGGAGACAGTTAGGATTAATGTACACTTAGATGTTTTTCGATGTATACTTATATGTGTTTTTCTTTGTATAAGTAGTTAATTATTGATGATGTATTTATGTTGTTGTGTACTTAAATTTTTGATGTATACTTATATGTATTTTGTTGTATACTTATATGTGTTTGTTGTATACTTATATATTTTTTTGACCATTTTAATATGCAAAGAAAATTATGTTAAATATACAAAGAAAATAGTGCTAAGTATACATCAAATATATGTTAAATATACAACACAATAATGAACATGATTTTTTCTCTCTCTATAATTGATTTACTTAATCCACTGGTCCCCACATGTTAATGAGCGTGATTCTCTCTCTCGTAAATCGATTCCTTAATTAATGGTCCCCACATATTTTTGTTTGACCATTTTAATATACATAAAATTATGTTAAACATACAACAAAATAGTGTTAAGTATACAACAAATCATTGATAAGTGTACAACATACTTTGCGTGGAAAGCACATGCGTGATTTTCTCTCCAAAGCGATTTTCTCGCGATTTTCTCTCTCCCCCCGCGTGATTTTCTCTCCCCCTAATAACTCGATTCCATATTTGGATGGTCCCCACATGTTTGTTTTGACAATTATACCCTTATTTTGCCTTAATTAAATGTTTAATGTAAGTTTAACTCCTATTTATCTTAGCCATTGATATAGATAAGGGAGGGTTGAGATGAGTCCACATTGTCTCACTATAATATGTGGTCTCATTGTATCCTCCCCTACATATATATATATATATATATATATATATATATATATATGAGACGATTCAAATGAGACACTCCTTATATGAGATAGTAGGGATCCATCCAAACCGTTGATATATTCCAATTGAGAGTCCGTGATTTAATGGCTGAAAATTAGACTAATAATCATTAATCATAATTAGAAGGGGTATAATGAACTATTTAAATAAAAGATCATAATCGCTATTACACGTCCATCAATTTTAGGAGATGGTATGCACGAAATTTTGGCAACAAAAATCTTTCCAAACTAATATCGATCAAATGTATATTTAACTAAAATATTTCCAAACAAAAATCTTTCCAAATCTTTCCTAGGTTGTTTATACAGAAACGTATATTTAACTATGTTGTATTGTATGTATAATATGATTTAACCTGCTTGCATATCGCAACTTAAAACCTAGAACGCGTTCCATGAGACATTGAAGCTTCAATTGATTTCTTTGAACATATGTTATTAACAAAATCGCATATTTAGATATATTGTAATATATACATAATGTGATTTCACCGTATATATATATATATATATATCAATATTTAAAATATTGATTAATATACCAAATTAAATATTTCACGCATATTTAGATATATTGTCTTCGTATATATAATATAACTTCATTGTATGTATTTATATTTGATATTTAAAGTATACTAATCTTCACCGTATGAAAAATATTTAGTATTTAAGAACTCTTCACCGCAAAATTAGGGATTTTGACAAAGTGTAGTAGTTTTGAAAATTAATTGACAAAGTATGGTAAAATTTGATCCCCTTGTGGAATTAAGTGTAAGCGCATCTTTGTAAGTGTGCTTTTTCAAAAGGCTCATCCACCAAATGTGCCTTTTCGTATGCTCACGTGCGTTTTTTTTTTGAGATGAATGAAGCGCATGAACTATGTGAGCCTTTTAAAAAGGCTCACTTCATCCATGCGCTTCATTTGATTTTTCTTTTTTTACAATTTTTTTAGCTTTACCAATTTTCCATTTTCACATCCCGAAAAAAATAAAACGGCATATAATAGCAATTTAAATTTAATTATAATTTAATTAATTTAAGATTAATTTAAAATATATTAGTTTAAAAAATAAAATAAACTACATTAATAGCATAATCCTAAATTCGATGTCCTCCTATGCCACATCCGGGTGGATATCTCACTCGTGTGTGCTCTCCTACTGGCCATAATCCCGATAATCATCATCATGTCGATCTCGCGGAGATGGTGAACTCGACTCTCCATCTCTATGACCCCAATCGTGTCCACTCGGAAATGGAACAGTGACGTCAAAATGCGGACGCATGAAGTCGGATGGATACTGCATTGCATGTGGTGGTGAGTGAGATATCCACCCGGATGTGGCAATTAGGAGGACATCGAATTTAGGATTATGCTATTAATGTAGTTTATTTTGTTTTTTAAACTAATATATTTTAAATTAATCATAAATTAATTAAATTATAATTAAATTTAAATTGCTATTATATGTCGCTTTTATTTTTTTCGATGAAGTGAGCCTTTTAAAAGGCTCACATAGTTCATGCGCTTCATTCATCCTCAATTTTAAAAAATCACACGTGAGCCTTACGAAAAGACACATTTGGTGGACGAGCCTTTTGAAAAGGCACACTTACAACATGCGCTTACACTTAATTCCACAAGGGGATCAAATTTTACCATACTTTGTCAATTAATTTTCAAAACTACTACACTTTGTCAAAATTCCCGCAAAATTATGTATCTAATTTGGTATTCTAATTAACTCATTTCTTGTATTAGACAAAGGAAGTGGGAGCCGCGTGAAAAGTCATATACAAAGTCAAAAGAAGAAGGCTATCAAGACAAGTACCAAATTGAAGAAACGGTGTGGTTCGTGTGGCAAAGTTACAACTCATAATAGTAGAACATGCCCTAAGCGAGCTGAACCCTGATTAGATATTAATCATTGTCAATTCTAATTTGTTTCGCTGTTTTTTATTCTTTTTTTTTTCATTTTTTTTTTGCTTCACAAAAAATGCTTCATTAATATTTTATAATTGTTTTCCTTTTTTTTCTATCATAACCATTAAACTATGTGCATTAAAACTATACTAATTACGCAGTATGAAATGCAAGTCATATACAGTATAATACAAAAACTTAAATGTAATTTTTTTCCAGTATTTTCGACCCGAACCCAGTTTTTCCAACACAATCAACAATGAAAATACAACCAGAACTCGAAAACCCCCAAAAAAAATTAAACTACTAGAACAATAACAAGAACAAATGCCAACAAACAAAAAACATCTGCCGAAAAATCAAAAAAAAAAAAACTCACAAAAAAACACAACTCAATATTTTCGACACAAGCAAAATAAAAATACTAGAAGTCGAAAACCCCCAAAAATCGAAACAGAAAATCCGAGAAACTACACAAAACTACTTCTAAAAAACTTTTCAATATTGGGTTACAATTACATAACAAGAAATCGAAATTGTGTGCGAAAACTTACCGATGGATATGTTTTAATCTCTAAACCAAAAAAAAAAACGATGAAGGAAAGGAGAGCACTCCTCCAGCGGTGTGGTCGAACACAGTCAAACAAGGAAAAAGAAAGAAGGTAAAAAGGAGAGAAATTTTCAAATAAGATATTTGTTGGGGTATTGTTTAGGCTTGAACTCTATCGGAGAATATGAATAGACGTGTAATTTAAACTCCCCAAAAAATAGCGCAAATTAAAAAAGGTAAAAATAACTTACATATTACACTCAAGCAAAATGACAAAAAATCCTTATCGCAAAAAACCGAATAATGTAAAAATTACATCTTTGACCTTGTTGATTTATATTTGTTAACAACTTGCCCGAAATAATGGGATTAATCAATCATCCGAGAAAAGCAATCCAATGGCTATAATAAATCCCCACTGTCTCATATATAAGGGGTATCCCATCCGAACCAAATCCTATATATATATACACACATATACGATATTGGTAGAAATTTAATAAAGTTGGAGAAACTTGTATTCTAAAGTTTTTAGGATGTGGCGTGATGTTTTAGCTAAAAATACGGATCACTCAAAGTTAAAGGATTGAGTAGTCGGCCTAATTTTTCCGGGAGTTAGTAGAATCTCGGATAGAACCGACCCGCAACACACATTACAAGGTTAGGGGTCCCCGAGGTAGTCCCAAAGAGATCCTTCCGACACTCAAGTCAAATCGTAGGAGAGTAATTTAGAATATATGAAACAACAATTGAGAGCAATTATCTGCTTTATGATTACGAATGATTGATTACTTACAAATGATGAGGATGAACCTTTTTATACCTTGTTGATCGGCCGCATGGGCCTTGTTGGATAGAGTAGGCGCTTGGCGGTATGGGCCGCGTAGGCCGATGTGCACCGTGTAGGCGGTCTTGGCCGTATAGGCCCGAGATTATACATGTGGCATAATAATTAATAATATTGGATAATAAATGAAATTAAATAAATGCATTCATTTAATAATGACGATAATTAACATTTTTATCCCCTACATGGAGATATTTGAGATGAGATGGTTGTATATGTAATTATTTGAATTATTCACATCCTTGAAGATCTTGTTAATTAAGATTGGATTTAATTTTATTTCTTTTAGTTTTCTATAAGACTATAAAGAGCACAGATAAATTTCTTTACAAGTTCAACTGATGCTCAACTTAATTAGAAAATAAAAATGATCAATTAATTTACATTATGTACAAGCAAATATTATATGAGCCTTCCACGTACCTTAATGCGGATTGTGGAAAGTTCTTCACAGAATGTGAATTCTGAGGATCGCCATTAAAATCTTATGGTAAAATATAAATTATTGTAACAGGTTTTCAATGTGGAGTCAACATCTGAAACCAGGAATGTGGACCATTTTCTAGTAGTTATGTCGTAAATGATAGAAAATTACTCATGTGAACAACTACCAACATCTGTCCCATTTTTATTTTAAGGTACCCTATGTGATTTTTTTCTTCTCCAAACTAACTCAAATAAATTAAGTCCTTACATGGAAATATATAAGCCGTCAAATCTTGAATAAGGAAGTGAGTGAATTTTTTTCTTATAGCAGCTTTGAGTGTAGTGTAAGTTTAGCTCTCAAGTTCAATTTGAGCATATTTCACTAAGAAAAAAAAAAAGATAACGGAAACCTACGTACAAACCTTTGGTAGTTAAAGTAGGGATATTGATTTCTTAAGATCGATATATAAAGACTTTCTTATTTTGGTGCACCTAACGTTTCCAATTCACCAATTAAGTAATAATATTTTACATTTTTTCATAAATTGGTACCTATTCACTTGAAGCCTCCAGAGATTTTTTTAAAAAAACAATTAAATTAAAAAATAATTATTAATTTTATTAAAAAGTTACCTTTTAATTAAGATAATTAAATTTCAAAAATAAATTTAATTAAGAAATAACTTATTAGTAAATTAATTAAATTAAATTATTAAATTCTTAATCGTAAGAAAATAAAATAAAACAATTATTTATTAATTTTAAAAAAATAATTAAAAAACTAATTAAAAATTAATATATTAATAAAAATACTTTATATTTCTTATTTACTATCTTAATTTTAATTCTTAAATTATTTAATTTTCATTTTAATTTTTAAATTTAGTTAATTTAAACTAAATTTTCTTTTCAGTTAATTGAATATTAATTTATGTTTATTAATTTACTAATTTAATGTAATTAATTTTATTTTCCAATAAAATTCATTATTATTTTTAGAAATTTCCTCTTATCTTTTATTAACTAATTAAATTTTTAGTTGCTCTTACAATTTAATTTCATTTAACAAAAAAATATTTTAACTATAATTTTTTGGGGTGCATTTTCCTTTCAAATGAATAAGTACTAATTTATACAAAAATATGAAGTATGTGTATTAAATTGGTGAATCGCAAACGCGTCAAGTACCAAATCAACAAATTGTCTATAGTTTAGGTACTAAAAAAATCAATAACATGTTAAACTAATATATTTTTCAATTTGTGCATAATCATTGAGTAAAAAAGGAAAGGAAAAAAAAAGTAAAAAAAAAACTTTGGAATTTGCAACATTCTTTGCAACATTTTATGCAATGATTTCGTAAGTAATAATATTGAAAGCAATCACAGGAATGTCCACACTATGAATACATATATTGTCATATGTGAGAAAAGTATATATGTAATATGTATGTTCCATATTCAATATCAATATCCTTTGAAGATCTATATGGACAATGATATTTCACAACCATTTTCGCTAAAATTAAATGATTTAATTAGTAGGTTCCACAAGCTGAATTGTACTTGCAATGTTCATTCATTGCCGTGGATTCAAGATCGGATCTAACTAGTATTTGCCCTACGGCGGAAAAAGTAACCAACATATAGCAATAGCAACACAACGTTTTTATACATAGGAACCATTCATTTTTCTCTTTTATTTTTTTAAAAAAATTCATTTTTCTCTTAAAAAACCATAACATTAAACAAATCAGTTAACTTGCATATGCAAGACGATGATTTTTCATATAAGATATTTATATATATAAATAAATATATATATATATATATATATATATATATAGGGTTAGGATCAAATGTGGCGTAGAACTGCGTGTGACGTGCATGTGGATTGATCCCATCCATCCACACCTTTTATTCAATGGTCCAGATTGCTATTAAAAATAATCGATTTATGAATTAATTAATAGGTGGAAAGGGCATAATAGTAACAAACAAAATGCCATAAATCACGCCCAGGATTGATTAATATCTTATTTCCATTCTTGAATTGTGCACCATTTTAATAGATGAATCGTACACCATTTAATAACTTGTACACCATTTTATATCTAATAGTGCATCATTATATAACTAATTGTACACCATTCAATCCTAGTGATTTTTATGGGATTTGATTTTACGATTGTTCCCGCTTTTCATATAATTGTGGTTTACTCATAATGATGTACAATTAGTTATACAATGATGCACTTTTAGATATAAAATGGTGCACATTCGATTATTAAATGGTGCAATCGCTTCAACTATTAAAATGGTGCATAATTCGATTATGGAAACGTGATCTTTATCACATCCATGATTGTAGGGCATCATTATGGGAAGATGGTTACACCGGTTTGTCTTTATAGGGTTTATAGATGATGTACAATTAGTTATACAATGATGCATTTAGATATAAAATGGTGCATAATTTAGTTATTAAATGGGAAGATGGTTACACCATTTTGTCTTTATAAATTCTTTAGATGATGTACAATTAGTTAATACAATAATGCAATGTTAGGTATGAAATGGTGTCCATCGGTTATTAAATGGTGTATAGTTCACTAATAAAATGGTGCACAATTTCGATTATGTAAACGTGATATTAATCAATCCTTGATTGTAGGGGCGTGATTTATGACATTTTGTTAGTTACTATTATGCCCTTTCCACCTATTAATTAATTGATAAATCAGTTATTTTTAATAGCAATCTGGACCATTAAAAGACAAATCGAAGGGAATAGTTTGTGGTTGCAACATTGTCTCCGCTAAATAAACACATATTTGTCCTCAATAAGCAACATATTTCGCACAATGAATGCGCCAATATTAATTGCAAGTTTGACTGTGAAAGGAAAGAGAGAATTTGAGAGATACGATTTCAAACATATCCAAAAAAAGCAACATATTTGTCTTCAATAAGCAACATATTTCTCACATCAGTCAGAGATACAGTTTCAAACAAATCCCAAAAATACGGAATGTGAACGCGCTACCAAAAATAACTCTCGTTTTTCGATATTCAAACAAAATCACATACTTATCCTTAACAACCATTAATTAAATATAAACTAAAATAAAAAAATTAATTAAATCTTCATCGTTAAAAAAAGAGGTAAACGCTCCGATTTGGTCTCACGTACTTATTTAAATTATATAGACTCACCGATCCAAATTCTATATATATATATATATATATATATTAGGTTTAATTGGAATTTAATCTTGTAACTTTGTGGGGGTTGACAATCTTAGTCTTATAAAGGAGTAAAGGTATTTTGGGAACAAATAAAATATTCACTACAAGAAAAATCACTTTATCAACGTAAAAATCTATAGGGAAGTATTAAGATAAATGTAAAGTGTAAGTAAAATCGTTGTAGGTAAATATTTACAAACAAATTTTAAAATTATTGGTAAATACCTACAAGGCTTAATTGCAATTTTAGTCCAAGAACTCTTAGGGTTTAGCAATCCTAGTCATGTATCTTTTAATGTGGAAGTTTTGGTCCTTGATAATTTTACTTTTTAGTTAAAATAGCAATTTTAGTCCTCAGTAAATTTTAACGGTCATATGTATTTCGAGTATTTTAGCTAAATGACAAAGATATTGTGGGAACAAATAGAATATTGAAACACCTAGTTGGGACCAAAATCACATAAAATCGAACTTGTAGGACCAAAACTACACAAGTTAGAACTTATGGGATCGAAATCGCACACAATCAAAATCTTATAATATCAAAGCGCCACCTAAAATATTTACAGGACTAAAATTGTTACCACCTATGATTATGGGACCAATTTTGCAATTAAGCCATACCTACAATATTTCAGGGGTAAATTTAAAAGTGTTGGTGATTTGTCGGTGATTGGTTGGGTATTATATGATGGGAAAATAATATTTTTTATTATGTAGGTAATCGTAAAATTTAGCCAAATTAATCATTTATATCATGAACCTGGAAGATTTTTTGTGGCGATTGAAACACCTGAGTTGGGACTAAAATCACACAAAATCATAATTTGTAGAACCAAAATTGAACAAATTAGAACTTATGGGATTAAAACTGCACAAACTCAAAATCTTAGGGGATGAAATTTGCTACCTAAAATATATATTTACAGGACCAATATTGCTAGTCCCCTATGTTACAGGACTAATTAGTTTTGCAATTAAGCCTATATATTAAGTCTATTATATCAGTTTTAAAAGTAACACATATTCAGTAATTAAAAAGAAAAAAACAATTGACCAGAAGGATGGCTATGAATGACTTAATCATGTAACATCTGAAAAAGACGCCTTTGGTGGTCCTAAAATTTCAGTTCCAGACGACAATACTGATGGATCAATGCCAATCAAGCTTTTAGGGAGTTCAATGGGCGCTGTTGTTACATACGAACAGTACTTATTAAGGGGCCGGGTTCACATATTCCTATTTTCATTTGTTTTTTATTTGACAACATTCTGGATTTATCTTTTTGATCAATTTGGTGGGCTCCCAAGCCATGTTGTTTTTCTCCACTTAATTAATTTTGCAACTTCCTTTTCTTGCATATCCACATTCTGGATTCTTGGGATCTTATTTGCCAAAATATCTTGTCTTATTTCACAACACCAAATTGGCATTATTAATTTGCATGTATTAATTGTGAAAGCTGACATGCATGTGATCCAAATGTCCAGAAATTAAGTCTCTCTCTCTCTTTTATATATATATATGTTCAAATCTAGCTTGGGAAATGATTCAAAAGGGTTGTTCCGTAATATTGATTGCACATCTCTATAGAACCCAAGATTTAGCTCAAACTGTAATCAATAATTCAACTTTTCTTTGTTAGATGAATGACAATATGGCATTGGTATATAGGTACAAGGCTGTATCTTGATCGTGCCCCTTCATATCCTTTAATTAAAAAAGAAAAGAAAAAAGAGGCCAGGTTATTGTTTATTACGACTATATTACTAAGATAGAAAATATTGTTAATAGGAAGAACATTAACAAATCAATGAACTATATATATACCAAAAGAAAATTTATTCAGGTACATCGATAGTAATTAAAATATATATATATATCGCCATCTCTGGAATTCCAACTTATAGATTATTCTTTTAAGAAGACATGGCCTGGTGTAAGTAATTTATAACTCAAAGATTATATAACAGGACTAGATTTATTTTTTGTTCTATTGTCTTGTTCCACTTCCTGCGGATCAATAACATGTGTCATTCGGATGAATTATATTATTGATTGTTTTAATATATCTACACATACATGCATGTCATTCATCCGGATAATTAAACATCCGAATAATTAAACAGGACTTTACACAAGAAAGTAAAATAAAAAATTTGAACCTTATATATAATTAACATGAAAATGTATGCACGATGTAATCAATAATAATATAACTAGGAATAATTTCTATTTGATGTGGTCCACACAATAATGGGGAAACTAGTGCCGGAGAGATGAAGGTGAAGATGTCTCAAAGACAGGAGTTCTTGATAGGCATGCAACATCTCACTCAACACAACTTGTTTGAAAGAGAAACCAGGGAACAATTGCAACTAGATAGCGACCTTTCCTTTATTCAACCAATAACATATATATATATATATATATATATATATATATATATATAGGGGAGGATAGAATGAGGCCACATATTATAGTGAGGCAATGTGGTATAACGCGACTATCTCAACCCTCCCTTATCTATATCAATGGCTAAGATAAATAGGGGTTAAAATTACAATAAACATTTAATTAAGGCAAAATAAGGGTATAATTGTCAAAACAAACATGTGGGGACCATCCAAATATGGAATCGATTATTAGGAGAGAGAAAATCACGTGGAAGAGAGAAAATCGCGAGAAAATCGCTACCGAGAAAAAAAATCACGCATGTGCTCGCCATGCAAAGATCTTTTCGACACTTATCATATATTTGCTTTGTATACTTAATATTATTTTAATGTATGTTTAACATAATTTTTCCGCATATTAAAATGGTCAAAACAAAAACACGTGACCGCACTGGGCAAGGAATCGATAATAGAGAGAGAGAGAGAATCACGCCATTAATATGTGGGGGCCGTGGATTAAGTAAATCGATTGTAGAGAGAGAAAAATCACGCTCATTATTGTATTGTATATTTAACATATATTTAATGTATATTTAACACTATTATGATGTATATTTAACATATTTGTCTTGCATATTACACAATTGTCAAACAAAAATATAAGTATACAACAAAACACATATAAGTATACAACAAAAAACATAAGTATACAACAACATAAATACATACATCAGAAATTAACTATTTATACAGCATAACACATCTAAGTATACATCGAAAAACATCTAAGTGTCATAATCCATCCATGTCAAGATCATCTTCTTCACCAATCCTCCATCTACAACAACAACTGACTACACCACTCCATGAACCAAAAAAACAAAAGTCAATAGCCTTTTATTAACAAGAAACTTCAATCTCATTTTCTTTCTCCAACTTCGAATCATAGCAAAATTCCCAAAAGGAAGAAAAAGAGAAAATATACGAGGTTCGACACAATCCTCGATTCCATAAAGCTTGCGAACGAAGATGTAGGTCCCCGAGAGGGTGTGTGAGTGTAAGGTTTAGAAGGGGGGGGTGAATAAACCTTACCAACTTTTCGAATTTAGTCCTTTTAAAAGTTCGAGTTAATATTTCACAATGAGTCCTCAAGGACATCTAAGTTAGTTAATCAAAGAGTTAGTCACTCAATGCACTGATCGAGCTGTTGATAGAATAACTCACCCGTTTTGACTAAAGACTTAACTCGATGTGATATGTTTTCAACGGAAGACTTAACACCCATGAATTTGGTTAAGTTTGTTTTAATACTAGGTTTTAGCACTTGGTTGATTATCAATTGGATAGCAAATTAATCGCCAGATACAAAAGTAATATGCGAGAAATTAAAGTCTTTGAAATGTAAATGACACAATAAGTTTTTATAGAGGTTCAAGATGGGGTAATTCTTCTACTCCTCTCTTCTCCAACTCCTGGAGGAATCCACTAAGTATTGATCAATATACATAGTGGTTAACGATCCCAAATACAAGTCTTGATCACACAACCGACTTGATCCTTTGGGGACTCGATGAGACGCCTTGGTCACACAAATTGGCTTCTCGTGCGACTCGAAACTTCTTCACAGGCAGTGCCTTGCTACTACAACCCACTTGCTCAAGGTCCTTGGATTTGATCACGAAGCCATCCAAAAACTTGAGACGTTCGACCTTGAACCTTCCTACAATCCTCCGAGGAATGTATACCCCTTGATTCTTCAAATGTTTTCCTCTTCAACTGATAGAAGTTGTCTTTCCTTCACAGTGAGTGTTGGATTGATTTCCTTCGTAATGTAGGCTTGAGGATTGATCTTGAATAACTTGAGAATATTTTTGGTTACGATTCAAATGTTTGCTTGAATGTTCGTGGTTCGAGTTGTCAAGGTAACCTCTTCTCAAATAAACTCCTCGGCCTTTTATAGTGTTCTTTTGAAAATTTGCCCGTCGAAGAGATATGCTTATTTTCAAAAGACACTTATGGTCGTTAGCTTGTCTTGTTGCGATCCTTGAATTTACGTTTCCTCGCACAAACGATTCTTGACTTTTTCGTAGTTCGACACGGTGCGAGTGCTTCCCATTGGTTTATTCCTTTTGCATGCTTCGGGATGAGCACTTTAAGAAAGGTAGTATGGAGGTATTACTTGTTTAAGTAATTCTCTTGATTTATGTGCAACGGATCTCTTTCGATTATCTCGACTTGATTTTTTCTTAATTTCCCCGTGTGACTTGAGTCGCTTCCAATCATCGATGACTCTTCCGTCACTTCAACTTGAAACATGGCTATCTTGAGTTGATTTGACCGATACTTCACTCACCGCATCTCACCGCTCCTTTAGTCGAGTTCTGTCTTCTCTTCTTTGCCACACTCACCGCCTCACAAATGAGTCTTCCTTCTAGTCTCCGGTTGTCTTCTTGCATGTTCACAAATGGTGTGCCAACTTTCTATTCTAAGTTTTACATGGCATTCATCAAAATCTAAGAATTAATTTCCCAACATGATTTCCCCTTTTTGATGATGCCAAAACTTAAAACATTCATACAATAAAGTAACAACAAAGATACGTCATGCACAATGCGGAATCATAGAATGTATGCGAATCAATCTTTTATTGATCATAACATTCTTGTTCTTTACATAGTTTTTTACAAGGTGTATCGAGCTTAAATGGAACTTAAAGTAACAATGTCTTTGTTTCTACATCTACACAAGTATAGAAATTGTACGATTTTATTCGATGTCTGGAAGACTTACATAAAAATGTATTTACATAGTAAAATACATGAAGGGGTGTGTGCAACAACACTTCATCTCCTTCGCCTCCTTCTTCTTTATCTTCTCACCATCTTGACCTTTTTCTCTTTTTCTCATCTTGGCCGCCTTTTTTTTCATACGCCTTTACTCGGCGCTTCATCTCTTCTCGGTCTTTCTTGTCTTTCCTCCCATAATCGAGTTTGTCTTTTATTTTCCTCTTCAATTCTCTTCACATACTCGGCATTGTTCTTAGCTTACCACTGCGGGTTGGCTACTTCGTCAAATCTAGCCCATAGATCCCTCCTTTCTTGCCTCGATCTATGTACTCAATGTTTTTGGGGCGAGATCTGGTCCTCGAAACCTCTTCCTCCACCATCGCTGCTCTTCCTCGCCTCCTGGGCGTGTATTGTATCTTCTTGGGGCCTTATTTTTCCCAATGAGAGACTAGCGAGTGACCCGGTGAGTGTTTGCCGATCGAAGTCTGTCTGCTGTCGGCTTCTTCACATAGTTTGAGACCTTTTTCCTAGTACAAATCCCATGCTTGAGCCATGGACATATTTGCGAAGTAACCTTGGATGCGGCGTCTTGAATTCATCAACAGATCTAAGCTCGGTTCCGCATCTAAAATGGCATAGGTGTCTCTGTCATGCATTGGAATGCCTCCATGTTGTTTCGAATGTTCATAACTCGCATCCATCTTTCCTTCCACTTCCTTCATCCCCTGCTTCAATTGTCTTTCTCTTTTTCGGCCATAGGTGCTTTTGCAGAGTGGTGGAGTGGCGTAGTCATCGGAGTTTGCTTTGATGATATCACCGTGACAAGACCTTGTTAGGGGTTTTAGCAATCATCAAGGTCACATCTTTCAACCTTCCCCCTCAATAGATTTTCCTTTCTTCTCTCTTATTACTTCCTCACTGTCTTTCCCTTCACAACAAGGCTGCGTCTTCCTTCTCGACTTCGATCCTTCGGGCGCTTTGGGTATTCCTCTTCCCCTTTTTGGCATCATCAAGGAGAGAGGAACCCTGAAACAAGCTAGCAAGCATGAAGTCTAGTCTGTGATAGGCGAGTTACGCCGAATCGAATGGCTGCGAGTATCTTTGCCGCGAATTCAGAGCGCAGTGGCGTTGGATTCAATCGCTACCAACTTCATCTCGGCCATAAGAAGGTGAACTTTCGATCCATTTCTCCTCTTCGCGCAGAGCTCTTTCTTATTATATTCACGCAAAACTTTATCTCGTGGTGTGAGATTCATGCATTTGTTCGATGTGCTCTTGCATTTTTGTCTTTGCATCAGCATTCTCACCCGCCCGGACTAGCAACTTGTTGAACAATGTCCTGAAGTATCGAGCTTGTTCCACGCGCATTGTCTGCTGCTTTGTTGCCACCATTCCTGATCCGACTATTATGCCTCGCAGATCGGCGATAAGGTTGGCGTCTCTGTTATCCAACCTCATGTCCGGTGAGGCCTGGTGCCTCTCCATCTTCTCAATCTCAGGCAAATAGGGCTTTGAAAACTTCCAACCTCATTTGTCATCCTGTCTCGGTGGCGGCCAAAGTCAAAGTCATAGTCTGCTTTGGAACAATGGTGTCTGTGGGAATAACAAGATCGGGTTTATGGAAGCGCTCTCGATCTCTAGGCGATTCTTCGGGAGGTCGGTACCTCCCGAGAGAAGGGAAATGATTCTACAAAAGGATCATCACGGGCAACCCGGAATCGCTTTCAATGACAATTGGTGCTCGTGAAGTCCCCGAGGAGTCGAACTGCTGCGGCTTGGAGAGCTCGCACGATGGACTCTATTTCGGTTGTGATGCATTGTGAAGTCGACCCGACTTGCCGAGCCTCACTTGTCTGAACGTTTCTTCGGTCTCACCGGTTTTTCCACATGAGTTGGTAGTCCTTGGCCTTATCGAGCGTCATCGGACGATGATGAGATTTCCATGGGTGGCTCATCATCAAAGTTGAATGTCTGGCGAGTAGTCTTGAGGTCGAAATTACTCGTGGTTGGAACATCCTCGGTGAGTCTTTTGGATCGGCAATAGGGGATGACTCGACTTCATCTTCACCTTCGGATCCCGGAAAACTTACATCGGGATTATCTTGGGAATCGTGAAGGGCACTTATCTCCTTTTGGGATGGATCAATGATAGCGGGAGGGATGTTACGTGCTTCATCTCTTTACCCCGGGAAGTCTAAACCTCCCGTTGGCCTTCATTACCTCCTGCCGAGTCTCAAGCTGCGGCGAGGCACTGGACATCCCCTTCGACGATGTCGGTATTGGGGTCTTTCGAGGTGGCATCCACCGGAGTCTCAACTCCATGGATTGCAATTTCATTGCCAGTGTTAACTCCCGGGCGGTTCACTCGCGTGCCTCGATTGCATCGCGGCGTCATTAGCCTGCAGAGCGATTGGCACTTCACCGAGAGCGATCTTAAGCGTGCGAGCCTCTTCGTGACAACTTGTCTTTGTGTATCCGATTGTTGTTCCTTCTCCACTTCGCATCCTAGATTCATTGTGGAGTCACCGCAGTATCCTCCGACCTTACTACGGTGGAGGGAGTTTCCCCCCGGGCATACCAACCGAGTGGCTTGGAATGGGGTCACTCGTCTCCGGACTCCCACTGTTCCCATTGAGTCTTCAGTTGGGGGCGGTGTGGTAAGACACCTTCATTAGGGGTTGGCTCGACCGGGGTCCCCACAATCCCGGTTCATCACCCGATTCCTTAATACCTTCCTCTGAATGAGCCGGGGAAGTGGTGGCGGCGACAATAGTGGCAATATCTTTGCACCACTCCCATGGGATCAATCTCCGGTTTGTGATGTGGAGGACTCCCCCCATCCCTCCATCATCCTTTGCTCATGTATGATTACGATTCTTGCATTGCTTCTTTGCATTTGCAACTCTTCTCGGGGCGGAAGGGGTCCGATCCTCATCACCTGTCGACAGGGCGTCAAGGTGAGGATGTGTATGATCGATGGCTCGATAAAGGGACAAATCTTGGCCTTTTCACGAGCCTCGGCTTCCTGCTAGTCTCTCCTTCTCCTTGTCCTTGAAGATCTGCAAGATATCATGCGATTTTCTTCATCCGAGTGCTTGGACCACATTGGTCAATCAGAAAGTTCAACAATTCCTCTTCTTCTTCAATAAATTCGGGTCTTTGGAATGTTCCTGGATCGACTCGACTTCCATTTCCTCCATTCTCACGAGATGATTTTGAATGTCCGGGTATGGTGGGGATAGGATCATCACATCATCATCATTGTCATCGTCTTCCTGTTTGTCCCTCTTGCTCGGGGATTGAGGGTAGCAAACTTTCTTTTCGACATTCTCGGTAGCCTGCATTACGTGGCGGAGACACAACCCTTTCAATAGGTAATTCGGTTGTCTCGGCCATTCCTTGTTCCTCACTTGCATCGTCTGGTGGGTCTTGATTGCCTCTGTGATCGGCCTCGTGACTTGGCGTTCATCAATAACTTCCGGAGACTCTACTTCTCCAAATAGATCTCGGGTATCTTTTCCAAATGAGTAGCGAGACTCAACGGTCTTCTCAAGCTCGGAGAGCTTGGAAAGTCTTCTTCTTCTTTTTGTTTTCACCAGGAGGAACATCCGGTTCCACTTCCTCAGTTCGTTGAAGGTAAGAGCCTTGATTGTCTTAGAAGCGCTACCCTTCTTGTTGTGCGATCCTCTTCTTCTTGATCACTTTGGAGAAGGGATTAATGGTTCCTTCTCCATCTGCACAAGTAGGGCAAGAGACTCACCAGTAGGGGGCAGTGCGATTTCTTTTTCTTTCTTTGCGGGGCAACAGTCTTCTTAGCGGCTCTTCTTGGGAGGAGGGGAGACAAGCTGTATCTTCGAGTCAACGATTCCCCCTCACTCATATCGGCTCTCTTTGCGTAAGCTCTCTTGTGCGCCGAGAGAGGTTTGATCGAAACATCCTCTTGTTTACATGGAACGCCTTTCCATGTCGAAGAGGACTCCTTTTACTTCCATCATTCGGCCAATCACCGGGCCGTATCCCGAGAACCTCCAAATGTACCATCCTCCTCAAGGATTTATTCCCAACATTCCGCGAGTCTGCGTATACAAACTCAAATTGACTCACCTTCTTTTCTTCAATGATCGCGGCCATTCACGATCAATTTAGCTTTGGACAATTGGTGAAAGCCGCCAAATTGATGTCTATGTATTTGGCAATAATGTCCAGAAATTTGTGGTAGTCTCTTTCGGCCGACTTCTTGTTAGTCATAGACCACTTTCTCGAGCACACGATCAGGACTTGGCTACTTCCTTCCAAGCAGCAGCCAGGTCAATATCAGCCTCATAAATCTCCGGCACTCCTTCCGCCGGCAACAAGCAGTGTTCTGCCAGATCCTTGGCAGTAATGGTGAACTCTTTTCCGTGAACAGAGGACTTGATGCCCTCATCGTGAACTTCAGCGTTCACGTAGAATTGTGCGACCTCTTCCACGTAGGTCATTGGGAACTCCATTGTCAAAAATGGTTTTAATCCGTTTTTCCAAATGCTTCTGTGCTATCTTCTTCACAAGGGTGTCGTCGGACCCCTGTTTAAGCATGTCGTCGAAATCCACAGTAGACCCAGTGTGGATTTGCTTTCCCAGCTTGACGAAATCATGAGTAGATGCCATTTCTAGATGTTTTATCGAACGAAACTTAGAAAATGATCTTGAGGGTTTGTAGGGTTTTGAGAGAGAAGTTTCTTTCTTTTGCCTTGAGAGAGATGAACAGTTTTGGTAAAGTGAGAAAAAAAAAAACGGACGAAATGGTTTAGTATGGGTCATGAAAGGGCGTGCGGGTGGTTTTTGAAATTTTGATCAAAATCAACGGCTTAGATTTTGCACGCCGATTAACCTTTAACCTCTCGCATTTAATGCGGCAAAGATTTATATCCAATCATAAGCTTTATGTGCGACTTTTTTGACTGTACGTCATAATTATCTTGACGTCATTCTTAAAAACATTCTCGCTTCGTAAAAACGATTTGCGTTTTTGTCACTTAGCTCATAAATGACTCGGCTTATTCCTTAGCCGATTTAACTCTTCTCTCTTTGCACATAAATACTCACAAATTGTCACTAACTCGATCTGTTGATTCTCCGATCTGGTGATTCACCTAGGCGATTTAAGAATTCAACTCTTTTTCAGTTTTTTGTGTTTCATCTCTTTTCTTTGAGTCTTCCGTATCAACTCATTTCAATTAACCCCAATTCATGTTTGAGTTCTTCAAATCTTGATTCACATAATGGTTTTGTGAATATGTCAGCTAATTGCTTATCAGTTGAGATATATTCCAAGGTGATGTCCTTCTTTTCAACATGATCTCTTATGAAGTGATATCTGACATCAATGTGCTTTGTTCTTGAATGCAACACAGGATTTTGAGTGATTGCAATTGCACTTGTGTTATCACACATAATTGGAATTTCCTTTTCTTCAACCTCATAGTCTCTCAGCTTTGTCTCATCCATAAGACTTGGGCTGTGTTGCCCGCATCTATGTATTCTGCTTCAGCTGTGGAGGTAGCTATTGAATTTTGCTTCTTGCTAAACCAGAAATTAGCCTATTTCAAGCATTTGACATGTGCCGAGGTACTTTTCCTCAAACTCTATATCCAAAGATAGTCGAGTCTGAATAACCAATTAGCTTGAATCCACCTTCCTTAGGATACCATAAGCCAACTTCTTGGCTTCCTTTCAAATATCTCAAGATTCTCTTAGCTGCAAATCATGTGGCTTTCTTTTGGAAGCGATTGAAATCTTGCACATACACCTACAAAGAAAGGTGATGTCGCCTGCTTCTTTGTGAGATAGAGCAATGATCCAATAAGTGCTCAGATCTTGTTTGATCTACTGAGGCTTGCCATCCCCATCCATATCCATTTTGATGATGTGTTCATTGGTATTTTCTGAAGACTTCTCTTCCAAGCAAATTTCTTCATTAAATCTCTGGTGTATTTTGTCGACTTATGAAGGTTCCATCCTTGACCTGCTTTTTTTTTGGAGTCCAGGAAGAATGTCGGCTCTCCCATCATGCTCATTTCGAATTTGCTTTGCATGAGATTTGAGAATTTATCACACAACTCTTTGTTTGTGGATCCAAAGATGATGTCATCCACATATATTTGAACAAGCAATATACTCTTCCCATCTTGAATTACAAGAGTGTTCTATCCACTTTTCCTTTTGTGAATCCGTTCTCGATTAGAAATTGTGATAATGTATCATACCATGCTCAGGGTGCCTGTTTCAATCCATATAAAGCTTTCTTGAGTTTGTATACCTTATCTCCAAGAGTCTTCTGCTCAAATCCTGGAGGTTGTTCAACATATACTTCTTCTTCCAATAATCCATTAAGGAATGCACTCTTTACATCCATTTTATATACAATAAAGTTCTTGTGAGTGCATAGGCAAGAAACATTCTTATTGCTTCCAATCTTGCCACGGAGCAAAAGTTTCATCAAAATCTATTCCTTCTTCTTGGCAATACCCTTTGGCTACCAATCTTGCTTTGTTTCTCACCACGTAACCTTCCTCATTCATCTTGTTTCGAACACCCATTTAGTGCCAATAACATTTTGATGGGTTGGCCTTTTGAACCAATTCCCACACTTTGTTCCTTTCAAACTGATTTAGCTCTTCTTGCATGGCTTGAATCAATGTGTGTCATCCAATGCTTGTGACACATCTTTTGGCTTTATTTGTGAGATGAAGCAAGTAAACATTGCTTCTGTTGAGTTCGGATCTAGTTTTCACACCTTCTCTTACATCTCCAATGATTAGTTACGGCGGATGGTCTCTCGGCCATCTTACATCGAGGTTGGAGTAAGTTAGCTGGATTGATCGTCTTGCGGTGCGTTATTTTGATCGACTCTCTCATCATCACTTAGCTAAAGATTTTCCAGTGTCTTTGAGACTCAACTATCTCATCTTCATCGGACTTATAATTCCAGCTTGACTTCAACATAGGGACTCTTACGCATCGTTGGTTGATTCAACTTATCACCGACTCTTCAATGTCTTCTCCATTTACATTGGGTTCATCAAACACCGCATGGATGGATTCTTCTATAACCATTGTCCTTTTGTTGAGCACTCTGTGTAGGCTTTGCTTTGTTGAGTATCCCAAGAAGATACCTTCATCGGCTTTAGCATCAAAAGCCTTTAAATTGTCCTTGCCATTGTTATGGATGAAGCATTTGCATCTAAATATTCTAAAATATGCAACATTTGGATTTCTCCTGTCCAAATTTCATAGGAGTCTTTGTCACCGTCTGTTTATCATACATCTATTTTGAGTATAGCATCTTTGTGTTTATTGCTTGACCCAAAATTGTTTAAGCGATCTGCTTGACTAACATGGTCCTTGTTCTTCTTCTTTGAGAGTTCTATTCCTTCTTTCGCAACTCCATTCTGCTTGGGAGTCCTTGTTGCAAATAATTCATGACTAATACCATTTTCAATACGATTGAGTTATTATACCATTGACAAACTCGGTTCCTCTGTCGATCTTATTTTGATAATGGTTTGACTCTTCTCATTTTGTATTCTCTTCATCACCGTGTGGTAGTTTTACTGCAGAGTTTCTTTCTTCTTACACATGAATATTGTCCATGTATATCTTGAGTAGTCATCTACTACCACCAAGGTATATTTCTTCCCACTTTGGGGTTCAATCGACCAAATAGATCCATATGTAGCGGTGCAATATTCTTGTTGAAGATGGACATGTCTTTTCTTTTGAATGATGATTTGATTTGCTTTCCCATCCGGCATGCATCACATACACTTTCCTTCTTGTATCTTGAGTCCGGAAGTCCTTCCACGAGATTGCTCCTTGCAAGCTTGTTAATTGTTTTGAAGTTCGGGTGACTCGGCTTCTTGTGCCACAACCAACTTGATTCACCAGTGCTCTTTGCTAGCAGACAAGTGCTCGGTGTTGCGATTGACCAATCTACCACATACATGTTCTTTTGTTCGCATCCTTGCAACACTTTACATTAGTTTCGATGTCCTTGATTTGGCATACACCCATATTGAATCCAACATTGTAGCCTTTGTCACGAGTTGACTTATGCTTAGCAAGTTGAAATTGAGGCCTTCAACATATGCAACATCGTAATTTGTAATCCATTTTTCATGATGGATCCAATGCCTCTTATTTCTCCTGGAGCTTCATTTCTTCCAAATATGACTTTTGCACCTCTAACCTCCTTGAATTTTGATAAATTTTTCTTATTTCTGTCATGTGTCCGGAACAACCACTATCCATGTACCAAGTTCTTTGGCACTCACCGCTCCTTGAACCTCGCAATCAAGGAAATTAGGTTTTAGGTACCCATACTTGTCTGCGGGTCTGAGGGGTTAGTATTATAAGATGTTCAACCAACCTATAACCAAATGATTTGACTCTAAGGGGTTGCCATCTATCGATTGCCATAATCATAATTAATTTTGGCAAATTGCTTGGGGTTCTAGGTTCATACAACTGTCTCTTTTGTGTCGTATGCTGTGTATGTGTTTTAGCAATTGCCTTCTTTGGGTAGTTGTGATATCTCTGAGTGTAGTGCCTGAGTGCATATGTGTGCTTTGATGATAGCTCTTATGCCTTTGGAATGGCCTTTCTTTGAGTTCTAGGCCTTTGCCACTTAGGCTTATATTCCATAGGTCTTTTCTCGATAGTTCACATTATTCTAATCAGCTTGGCTTGGGTATTTTCTACCATTCCCATCGTATGTGTTTCTTTTACAAAATTTCTGGGGCTTTTGGTAGCTCTGTTTCTTCTTTACTGAGTATCTCCTGTTTGGGTTTCTTTGAGGAACTCATTGGATTTCTTCTCACTGTCCTCTCGGCATATTCAACTGGCCGTTTTCTTTACCTTTATAACCAAGGCCGTTTGCTTGTGATTGTGCTTTGGAGTAAATGCGTGTGCATCATTTGGAGTTTTGGATATTAGATATACTTCATTGCTTGAAGATCCCTTTTCCAAACTCACTTTTGGAACTTGACATAGCATAGAGGAATTAAATCTAAGCTGTCTTGTCTCCACATTCTCTTTGACTCATAATAGGATCATCCAATGATTTAGATGCCTTAGTGAATGAGGCAATCACATTTTTGAGGTCATTTTCCCTCTTTTTTATAGCGAGCTATCTCTCGCTTATTAACTTATCATTTTCAACTTTAGACTTTTATTCTCATCGGCTATTTGATTTAGAGTACTCGGCTCCTTAGTCACCAAAGTGAGTTTTGGCTCTTGAGTAGGCTATTTTCCTCATTTAATAGTGTGTGTGAGGATTTAATTTGTTCAAAATCTTTCATCATTTTGCCTAATAAATCATAAAGATCGAGTGGGTGATGAAGTGTGTGTGTGTCACAATCACTATCACTAGTGTCCGAGTGTGATGAGTTAGAGTGTACCTCATCTTCTTGGTCGGAGTTGGTTTTGTTCTTTAGCCATTAGACGGATCAAAGGCTTCTTCTTCTTGAGTTACTTGAGTAGTCAAACTTCACTACTCTCCGAGTCTGCTTTGTGTCTTTTGTCTTGATCAGATCGGCCGATCTCTGCGGCCAACATTGCCTTTCTCTTTTCTGTCTTCTTTCTCTCAAGACTTTTCTTTCCTCTTCATTCCTGTATTTGTTGACTACGAGGATACGGGCATTCAATGGCATAGTGACCAGGTTGCTGCGGTTCAAAGATAGATTTTCAACTTTTTGATCGATTCTTTCCATCCTTGGATTGTCGGCTCTTTTATATTCAACTTTCTCGATGCTCTGTTCTCTTGGGTGGTCTTTCTTCCCTTGACTTGGAGGGAGCCGAGTGTCTTCCGGAGGATTCACCTTTGCTTCTTTTGTAGTTCTTATTGAAGAACTTGTTGAACCTTTTAACCATCGGGGCAATCTCCTCTTGGTCAATGACTTCTTTGACCTCAACTCTCTTGCCATCCTTAACAATTAGAGCCATTTTTGTTTTGGGCACATTTTGTTTCCTCTTGGTCTTTTCTTCTAAGCTCAAATTCGTAGGCTTTGAGATCCGAGAATAGCTCATGGTTGGATGTCTTCGATAGGTCCATGGAATGTCTCATGGCCATGACTTTCATATCCCACTCGGTTGGGAGACTTCTTAGAATCTTCATACACATTTCATTCGTGTATATTCCTTTCCAAGTGCGAGCAGTTCATTGGTAATTTACGTGAACCGAGCATCCAAATGATCCAATGTTTCTCCCGCAAGCATCTTAAAGTTTTCAAATTTTTGTACAACAACAGATAGTTTATTTTCTTTGATTTGCTCACGAGCCTTCGCAAATCAAGGTTAGCTTGTCCCAGATTTCTTTTGCCGTTTTGCCGATTTGACTTTGTTGAACATGACTTTGTCCAAAGTTTTGTAAAGAATGTCCTTGGCCACATTGTCCAAGTTATATCTTTTCCGTCATCATTTGTCCATTCAAATTCTCTTGGTTTTTCAACCATCATGTCCGGAGCAACATCCTCTTCTCCTTCAATGCATCGGCTCTTCTTGCAAACTGTGTTCACTTTTAAGATTTGGAGTGGCCCATCTTCTATCACTATCCACACCTCATCGTGTAATCTTTGATAGATGAGCACGCATACGAATTTTCCAATCATCAAAATTTTCAATTGTGAACATAGGGATGCGTGTCAAATTTGCTTCCATGATAATAACTTTCTTTGAATAAAAGAGTTTTGAAAGATTGAGTACTAAAACAACCTTTGAAAAATTTGGAGATCTAGTTCGATAACTGGCGGAAGGCTCAATGAACCAACCGCTCGATACCACTTGTAGGTCCCAAGGGGTGTGAGTGTAAGGTTTAGAAGGGGGGTTGAATAAACCTTACCAACTTTTCAAATTTATTCCTTTTAAAAAGTTCGAGTTAATATTTCACAAAACAGTCCTTGAAGGACAACTAAGTTAGTTAATCGTGAGAGTTAGTCACTCAACAGACTCGATCGAGTTTGTTGATAGAATAACTCACTTGTTTTGACTAAAGACTTAACTTTCGATTGTGATATGTTTTCATTGAAGACTTAACACCCTTGAATTTGGTTAAGTTTGTTTTAATACTAGGTTTTAGCACTTGGTTGATTATCAATTGGATAGCAAATTAATCGTGAGATATAAAAGTAATATGCGAGAAATTAAAGTCTTTGAAATGTAAATGACACAATAAGATTTTATAGAGGTTCGAAGATGGGGTAATTCTTCTCTCCTCTCTTCTCCAACTCTTGGGCGAATCCACTAAGTATTGACCAATATACAGAGTGGTTAACCGTCCGATACAAGTCTTGATCACACAACCGACTTGATCCTTTGGGACTCGATCTGGAGATGCCTTGGTCACACAAACCGCTTCATACGACTCAACTTCTTCCGGGGCGGTTGCCTTTTGCTACTACGACCCACTTGCACAAGCTCCTTGGATTTGATCACGAAGCCCCAAAAACTTGAGACTGGTTTGACCTTGAACCTTCCTACAATCCTCCGAGGAATGTAGACCCATTGATTCTTCAAATGTTTTCCTCTTCAACTGATAGAAGTTGTCTTTCTTTCACAATTGAGTGTTGGATTGATTTCCTTCGTAATGTAGGCTTGAGGATTGATCTTGAATAACTTGAGAATATTTTTGGTTACGATTCAAATGTTAGCTTGAATGTTCGTGGTTCGAGTTGTCAAGGTAACCTCTTCTCAAATAAACTCCTCGGCCTTTTATAGTGTTCTTTTGAAAATTTGCCCGTTGAAGAGATAGGCTTATTTTCAAAAGATACTTGTGGTCGTTGGCTTGTCTTGTTGCGATCCTTGGAATTTACGTTTCCTCGTATGAATGATTCTTGACTTTCCCGGAGTTCGACACGGTGCGTGCTTCCCATTGGTTTATTCCTTTTGCATGCTCGGGGATGAGCACTTCAAGAAAGGTAGTATGTAGGTATTACTTGTTTAAGTAATTCTCTTGATTTACGTAAACGGATCTCTTTTAGTTATCTCGACTTGACTACATTTTCTTAATTTCCCCAGGTGACTTGAGTCGGCTTCCAATCATGGATGACTCTTCTGTCACTTCAACTTGAAACATGGCTATCTTGAGTTGACTTGATCGATACTTCACTCACATCTCAAATTACTCCTTTAGTCGAGTTCTGTCTTCTCTTCTTTGCCACACTCAATGCCTCACATCGGAGCCTTCCTTCTAGTCTCCGGTTGTCTTCTTGCATGTTCGGGCATAGGCGACTTGACTCACTCGACCAACCCTAACTATTACAATGCAATTTACAACAAAAATGGGGTGCCAACATTCTATTCTAAGTTTTACATGGCATTCATCAAAATCTAAGAATTAATTTCCCAACGAGAAGATATACAAAGGTTCGACACAATCCTCGACACGCCACGCGAAACCGAAAGGTTCGCCGATCAATTGAACAAAGGCATGAGAATGCCAAACCTTTTCAATCAAAATCTGGGCCACAAACACCACATCTTCGATCTCGATTGTTATGAGATAAACAAAGGCGTGAGATTGGTGAAACATAATAATTTTTGTTTTTAATTAATCCCACATAATGCCAATCATATCCCGGGAAAATAATAGCATCCGATCAACAAACTTCAAAGAGCATACAAACGGCCGGTGGATTGTTTCAACATTGATTTTTCTTGATAAGGAATTTACGAAAAGTGAGAAGTCCATGAACTAGAATTTTCGAACTCTAAAACAAAATCGTAGTTTGAATCAAGAGAACATTTAACGACGACTCTTGTCGGGCTTCAACTTTCTTCTTTTGCCGAGCCTATCGAGCAACCTTTGTCAAGATTACCCTGAGCACGAATGAAACCCTACGTTGATTTGCAGACGATTGCGGTGGTGAAGACAGCGAAGCGATCGTGAGACACCGGAAGATAACTCAAAACATAATAGTTTTTGTAATAGGCGTGAGATTTGTTTTTCTCAAAGTTTATGGATGAAATGGGATGAACGGGTTTGGGGGACCACATAATTGGGGGTGAAAACTTAAATGACCAATCACCCTTTCCGCATTTAAAATAAATAAAAAATGTTTATTCAATTGGGTAAATCTCAACCATCTAAAATTACGATTTGTGGACATGATTAGTCCACACTGTCTCACTCTAATTATGTGGTCTCATTTGATCTAATCCCTATATATATATATATATATATATATATATATATATAGGTTTGGATCTGGTGAGTCCAGATGAGTTATGTAAGTACGTGAGACCAAATCTGGAGCGTTGAGTTATTTTTTAAACGGTCTAGATTAATCAATTTTTTGGTTTTTTTAGGAAGAATTTTTTAAGTACCCACTAAATATGGATAGTGTGTACTCTTTTCCAATGGCGGATCCAGGATTTTTGAAATGGGGGTACGATAGATTTTAAAAAAAATATGCATATAAATATTATTTAATATTTAAACTCATAGAACAGAACGCTGTTTAAATTTTGTAAAAGTTGATCATGTAACCGTACATGAAAAAATAATACACATATATAAAAGAAATGTTAAACTAACTTAAATAGAATTTGGAAATTTTTATTTCTTTTTACTTTATTCTTTTTCTCGAGTTTACGCTAAATACTTCAAATATTCAAATCAAGAAGTTCTAATTGCCAGGATGAATCGAAAAAGAAATTTTTATTGGTTCTACCTCCTATTTTTTATGAAGAGAATGAATCTTTTTCTCGAAGGATCAGAAACAAATGGGTCCGGATCTCTTGAATGATTTGTAAGATCCAAAACCAAAAATAGTGGTATATCATTAAAGTAATAATTAAGAAAACAAGAGACAACAAAACATATTTTTGATAATATTATTGATATTATTAGATTTTTTTATCTTTTTAGTTTTGTAGGTTTTAACGTTTGCCATGTTTATATATTTAAGTTGTTAAGTTAATCTTTTAATTTTTGAAATTTTATTGTGAGGATTTGTATTATTTTATTTGGATTTTGTAATTCTTTGTGTAAAAATAGGGTACAAATTTATTATTAATTTTTTTACTAAAGAATATTGTTGGATCTTTTTAGTTTGGGGGTAATGTTTGTACCCCAAATTTGCACATAGATCCGCCAGTGCTCTTTTCCACCCATCAACATAACAAAACTCTTTTCTACCCAATTTGACAAAAATGTCCCTACTTTAATTTGGAGATTTGGAAATTTGAAACCGATGTAATTAATATTTTCCTTGAAAATCGTGTACACTTCCCCCAAGTACACACTCCTATGTATAAAATCGTATACCCATATCGTGCCCATATCGTGCCAACCCCCATGTGCATATACATATCGTGCCCATATCGTGCCAAACCCCATGCACATATACATATACATATCATGCCTATATTGTGCCAACCCCCATGCACATATACATATACATATCGTGCATATCGTGCCTATATAGTGCCCATATCGTGCTTATATCGTGCCATTAACAAAATTCATTTTTGATTGGCACTCTTAATTATTCCAACATATCGTGCCATATCGTGTTTCAATAAAATTTAAAAGTATTTTCTATTTATTAAAATACGTTAAAAAATCCACAAAATTATTTTCAATCTAAATATTAAAATATAAAAAAACACGATAATTTGTTTAAAAAATAAAAAAAGAATCGAAGTTATTTTCAAATCAAAAATTACAAAACAATTAAACATGAAAATGGTTTTAAAAAAACTATACACTTTTTTTTATTAAATATTTTCAATTTATTTAAAGTATCTTAAAATTATAAATAATAAAAACTCAAAATTATTTTCAAATTTTCTTTTTATAATAAACGATTTTACAAAAATCTGATTTTGTTTTAAAAAAACTAAAACTTGGGTTAAAAATCTTAAAATAATGAAAGTATATTAATGTGAGAAAGAAATATGTGAGAGATAAAGTATCAAGGGTATTTGGGTAAAAGAACCACAAAAGTGGGTAGAAAACTTAGTTTTTTTATCTCACATGTCATAAAAGTTTTTGTCTTATCCTAAGTGGGTAGTTCTCACAATTTGCTCTTTTTTGTGGTTAATTTATTGAAGATAAATGACTTTTTGGTCATTCCAACTTAATATCATTTATTAGAGGGGAGTTATTTTTGGTTGTGCCTATTCACGTTCCTAGAATTATGGGATCTCATTTGATAGACCGTTTCATTGTGATATCTTCATTCCAAGTCTTCTTTTCTGTGAAACACGTCTTCTTCTCTCCCTCTCGAAAACACATTGTCGCTCCCTCTCATCGTCTCCCTCTCTCTCGACGGCACTTCTTCGAGGCGGCCAATACCATCTCCGACTGGACAGCACACTCCCGACGGCCATATCATCTTCTCCGAGTCGACTGGACAGCAACATTGTCTTCTCCGAGTCGACGACAACATCATCTTCTCCGAGTTTTGGAACAAGGTTTTGTTTTTCTTCATGTTTTATGTATTTTTTTAGAATTTTTGGTTTTAGTTTTTTTTTTTACAAGTTTATAATTATCTATAATATTTCTGATTTTTTATAAATTTTTTGTTTTTGCTGCAGTTTTCAAACCCTAGAATTATTGTGGATTTCTATTTTTTTGTTTCATTTTTGTTGGAATTTTAGGGTGTATTGTTTAGAGTATTTTTCTTGTGTTTTTCATGGATTTTTGAAGATGTTGCTATGTTTTTTTTTTATTTTAGTTTGAGTTTGGGTAAATTGTTTTGATTTGTAATAAGAAGAAAATTTAGGGAAACATGGTTTAAGGATTGCTCTGTTTTTGTTCAAGTATGTGGCAAATGCTTATTGATTTTCGAATATTGCTTATCTATGTTTTTTTCACTTTGCTTATGTAGGCTCATTTCTTGTTTTTAAGTAAATAATATTTTTAATTTAAAAACAAAGTGGGAAAATAGAGATTAATTAGGAGTGTTCTGTTTTAATTGAAAAACAAAGTGGGAAAATAGGGGTTAATTAGGATTGCTACGTTTTTATGCATTAGAAACGCTTATTGAGATTTTTATAAATGCTTATTCAAGTTTGTTTAATTGCTTACGTATTCTATATATTCTCGCTTAAAATAGTACGTAAAACATGGGTTAAATATGATTGCTCTTTCTCTTATATTCACCGCTTATATATGGTTGTTTTTGTCGCTTATGTAAGTTTTATATTCTCGCTTATATTTAATTGGTGAAATATGGTTAAATTTGGATTGCTTTTTTTTTTTTAAACATTATTTTTGATTTGCTCATTGATGCTTTTAATTATGCTTATATATGTTTGTTTTAATTTTCATGTATGCTTTATATTCTCGCTTATTTTTCATATAGTTGATAGTACTTTTTTGGATAGATTTTAGTTTGGAAATGGCAAAAGAGAGTAGGAAAAGGAAGGCGCAAGGAAATATGCAAATTTAATTTGTCCGGATGATATGAATGAACAGAGGGATGCCCGTGAACGGTGCAAACACCATTTTGTACTGTGTATATGAAAGATTTGGCGGACATCAATATCATAGTAACTATATACCATGTACTTTATGTATATATACCAAAGTTATTATATTTGTTCACTACAATCCTTAATTTCGAGTACATAATATCAATACTTAAATAAGCAGCAAGTAATGGACATTATACAATACACAATTATAACTCTATTTATACACAATCACATTTATATATTTACACAACAATAGTACTATTATAACATTATTTATATATCTACACATGTAGTAATCTACATACACCAAGTAACATGTTCGTGTTGTAAGTGGCATCGAATGAAATAACGTCCCCAAACATTGCATAATTTCGCACTGAAATAGGGTATGTCTAGAAAAATCTCGTTAGTTGGTCTTGTTCGTCTCGTCATAACTAAAGGCCATTCCCGGACACATCTCTTTTTTCAAGAACCTATTGATTATTAATTGTGCATTTGCACCTCTTATGTATTCCTTCAAATCTCTCTTGAAATTCTTGAAATCAATTGATAACACACTGCTTGTGAATATCCACCAACCATTTCCTCGAATAGGTGGTGTGTCTTGAACCGCCAATGTTGGCCTTTGAACAATTGATGATGAATTGTTTGTGTCCAAAATTTAAATTCCGATTCACCATAAGAAAATGTTTGTAAGATTCCAAATTGAAAGAATGCGTATGGCGCTCTTTGAAAGTTTTTATAGCGTATGCACCGTTCATCGTGTATTCTAGTATGCATTTGGTGTTGCACCCACAACGGTTTGATACTGCAGTTCGTTGTTTTGTCTCGTGAATCGCTTCATTTGACACGGCCCGCATACGGCATTAGTTTGTAGCCTTCCCTGTTACAAATAATGTATTGCCGACCAGATCTTTTTGTTCTTAAATTTCCTTGACGTGCTTATTCGTATGTCAAAGCCGCATAGTTTACCATATTCCCTATAAAACTCCACACCCTTGTCCAAACCGATAAAGTGCATGCCCTCTCGTGGTATTTTATCTTGTTCTACTTCAGGTATCCAATACTTGGTAGAGCCGGGTGATATTACCAGATGCTCTTGTACTTCGACGCGTTGGATACTTTCATCACTAGCATCTGCAAAGTTTGTACACCAAATAATCTGAAATGTATACACAAAATAATTTTCAAAATATATAATAGTTTCAATATTAGCATACAATATTCTAAATTAAACATCTAACAATGCACTACTGAATGTTTATATTATCACCAAATATTGGTCAAGTGTATACCAAAATATGATTTTATGATACTGTAATGGAATTATTTGTACACCATAATTTTTTTTTATTGTAAAACACCGAAGTATGCACATATATACACCAAAATATGCTTATAATGTACAATATTATCGATATTTTTATACCAATCTAAGTATCAATATTTAGTCTCAAATAAACATCGAAACACGCCATATTTCATGTTAAATTGACACGAAAATAAACATATCTATACATGAAAACTTGCTTCCAGGCCATAATATTGTAAAAATTTGTACACGACATTACGCATAAAAGGCTCAAGATCACCCGTGCATTCCACCACTACATATTGCATGCTTATCGTACGCGTACACCAACATCACATTTACCGTGTAAAATTTTTGTCCATGTTTTTATACCCGAGTAACAATTAACGTGTACCATTTCAAGAAGCGAGCAAAAAAATGGCACAATCGTGCTGTATTGTGAACACAATCCTTTTCATTTTTATACACCAAAATAAACCAAATTTACGATGTGATTTGTCTCATATAACGTGGATAAGATGAACAAGAATAATTTGTGATTTTTCAAACAGACACACACACATACCACGAACATTTCACTTTGGTGTGATTCGGTGTACTCATCGCCCATGTCGAACACCATATTGCTTTGTTTAAAAATGGCGGATAGGATGTTTTTCTATGAATTTGGTGCATTTTCTCTTTTTCCTGTTGTTTATCGTGAATGTAGAGTGAAAAAGATTACAAAATCCGTTATTTTTGCTCCTAATTCAGCGTTTCTATTATGGAAAGTGATAATCAATATATCCCTTGATTCTAGGTAAATAATCATGGTATTTTTTTACTCAATATTTGTAGTTACCGATCTGCCCTTTTGACATATAAAATAAATGTAAAATGGTGTATTTTAGGCCTAATCAACCATTGATTTATTAGGATGGATGGATGGGATTTGTCCACATCACATGGTAAGAGGTCGCCACATTATTTATTGGTCCACCTATTTGGGGTGAGTCCATAAGGACAAATCTTAATCATTCATCACTTTATTTATTGGTCCACATTAGAAAGGTGATGTCGGTTTTTTTAGTAATTAAAAAGGGTATTTAGGTCGTATTACATTTTAAAACAGTTAAATAAGAGTTGATTAGATTTAATCATATCCTTTTTTTCCAGTTAACCAGGCGTTTGACAATCTCTTAGATACCATTTCGATTTTGATTCCATTTCGCCGCTTTCATTTTATAAGTTTCGTCTCTTTTTTATGGCGGGTTTTCTTTTCAACGCGTTATGCTTGTGTATATTGTTAGTCTTGTTTGTGAAGTAACTAAGTAATGCTTATGTAATATTAGATTCTTGCATATTACATAGAACGGTGATATGTGTGAGTTTTGCATGTATTTTGGGGCATATTTATGACTAAAATTGTGTTTAGACATGCAATAACTCATATGAAATGTTTTATATTCACTCTTTTTGGGAAAGATATTACGCTTTGCTCGTTTTGTAGGAATTTAATGATATTTGAAGCAATTTGGCGACAAATACGAGCATCGCGAAGTTGAAACACCAAGAATCGAGTGAACATACGGGATTAGAAGCTAAGATTAGAATAAGTTGGACAAAATAGGCAAAAACAAGGCACGCACGGGCGGGCGTGCGCATGGACGCGACCGTGCGTGCGTACTGGGAAAGCGGTGAGCATACGGCACGCACACACGGGTAACTTTGTGCATGGACGCATGACCCGTGCGCACCGAAGAATTTCAAAAGGCCATACGGCATCACGCACGGGTAACCCATGCCTGGGACGCATGACCCGTGCGTGGTTGGTGAAAAAGCAAGGAATTTCCCTACGGGATGGCGCACGGGTAACCCGTGCTTAGGCGCACGACCTGTGCGTCTGTCTGGGAATGTCACAAACTGACAGCACTTTGCCCTAGACTTTTGAAAAGGTATAAAAGGACTTTTGGGGGCGCACACCGGGGGATATTCTCGACATTCTTGGACATAGATCACAAGATAAAACTCTACTCTTTCGGGAGGAATCAAGGGAAGAATCGGGTCACATCGGAGCTTGAGGATCGAAGATATATCGAGAGATTGTCGACTATCCTAAGTTTTCCCTTCTTTTTTATTTCAATCTTTCTTTTGAGCTTAGTATGACATTGAACAATTTGTCTATGAGTTGTTTGAACATCATGTGTAGCTAATCTTCTTGTGATTTCCGGGTTTTGGAAGTAGATTAATTGAACTCTTGTTGGATATTTTAATCTTAGTTGAAGTTATTATCTTGAAGCCTATTTGAGTACTTTATGCTTATTCTTGTTTTATCACTTGGCCAATGATTTAACATGTTTGATATATTGATTCATAATTCGAGAGATTAGTTTCAATATTAGATCTTGGGTACTCGACATAAATATTTACATAATCGAGAGGTTTGTGACTATTTGTGAGGACATTTGATCTTTTGTGCTTTTGGGAGTTGTGTATCTATTGTTGAGTAGAGATGCTAGCATATATATTTCAATCTACACTTTATATACATCTCGAGAGGGGGGATAAAATACCTTTGTGATCGTCTTATAGGAACATTGATAATAACTTCGACTTTAATTAAATCGAACAACAAGAGAGATATTAATTGAAACCATAACCCGGGAATCCATTTTATTCTCTTGATACTTTCATTATTATTATTATTATCTTTACCTTGTGTTTTTGTAGTCTAGTATGTCTTAATCTCAAAACAATCATCCGATTTTAATCGTCTAAATAAAAATAAGGCTATTTTAGTTCAATACTAGCGCAATAGTTTATTAGTCTCCGTGGATACGACCTTACTTACCATATTCTATAAACTACATCGTACACTTGCGGTGAAGCTAAAAATAAAGGCGAACAAACGGTGTTGTGATTAACATGCTTGTGTAATGGTTAGTTTTACTAGTGAATGTATTCAATGTTGCTTATGAATTGCTTATCAAATTGATTATTTTTTTACATTTGTAGCCTTTGTAAGTTTTGGAAAGCCTAGAGTGTCATGCTTGTGTAAGTGGTTAATTTTGCTTGTGTAATTATTCAATGTTGCTTCAAAATGCTAATTATATTATTTTTTATTGTGTCGTCGGTATTTGTTATGCTTGTGTACATTGTTAGTCTTACTTATGTAGGCGTTGAATAATGCTTATGTAATATTAGGTTCATGCATATTAAACAGAACGATGATGTGGTTGATTTGCTTGTGTAACTAGTTAGTTTTGCTTGTGAAAGTATTCAATGTTGCTTATGAATTGCTTATCAAATTGATTTTTTTTTTTTTTTTTTTGCGTTGTAGATTTTGTAAGTTTTGGAGTCCTACAGTGTCATGCATGTGTAAGTTGTTAATTTTGCTTGTGTATTTATTCAATGTTGCTTATGAAATGCTAATAATATTGGTTTTTTTTTTTAATTGTGACTGATATTTGTTATGCTTGTGTACTAATATGTGTAAAATATAAGTGCATTTAAGGGCTTATTTTGATATATAATTGATGCATTTGCATGTATATTTAGTGTGTTTTACTTGGTTTCCTTTGTTGGGCGTGATCTGCGTACTCTTGTGAATTTTGCAGAAAATGGAGCTAAATTGGATAATACGTGATAGCATGTTTCAAATGATATGTCAAAATACAAGGTACAAGCAAATACCTGAAGGAAAAAAGCATGGACGGTCAAACAAAAGGGAATTTCCTTAAAAAAAGGTCAAAATGCGCTAACAGTTTCCAGCACTGACAGGGTTTAGTATTGTGGCCATAACTCCCTCTACAATATTGATATTGAGGTGATTCAAGTGGCTATGTAAAGCTAAGAGACAGGGCTACAACTTGCATGAGACCCCAGGAGCAAATTCCGATCGCACAATCCAACCGTGTGGGTTTACACGGTCGTGCGATGTAATTGGGCTGAATTGGTCTCCTTTTCCTACTCAAACTCTACAAGTGTTATCTCCAAGCATCTATAAAAGGGACCCCAGGCTTGCACGAAAATTCATCCATTAATAAACACCACATCACATCAAATTACGCAGAACACAAGATTCAAGTCTTCTCGAGAGGAGGTCTAGGTCGCGAAGAACACCACAGGCCTTTCGCATCTACGGAGCACAAAAGCTTCAAAGGCTTATGAGGGGAATCCATCCTGACAAGAAGAAGTTTTCTTTCTATGTCTAGATCTCTTATGTCGTGTGCTTAAACGATGTCATAATGTTGATTTCGAATTTGTCTATGAATTTGTAATCAATGTTTGGCTAATCTTTCGGAACTTAGGGGCATAATCGAAACTGTGGATTCATGTTAAATATGATTGATTATTTTCTTAATTAATTCATGCTTTCTATTTTATGAATTCAATGCATATTTTTAATTGTTTTTTATCTGATCAATAATTAGCATGTCATATTAGTTAGTGCAAAATTCGGAAGAGGAGTTTTAACAAAGATAAAAATTGAATTCAGACATAAATGGGTGTATCGAGTCGGAGACCTACAACCGTTTATGGTGAGTCCTTCGATTCATAGATCTTTTGGGAGTTAATAATAGTTGTATCAAGTCAGGAGACCTACAATTGTTATTAATCTACCGTTTATGCGCTGCCCGAGATGTGGAATAAACTATTTTAGGAATTGAACCCATAGAATTGCATGACTTTGTTTTTAAAACTTTAGTTGCATTTAATATTGAAGAAACATGATGAGATTATGTGCCTAAGGTTGCTCATTAGTTGTTGAAAATACTTATGTGATTCGCAAATTTATTTAGTTGTCTTGTTATTTTTGATTTTAATAAAACATAATATTCGGTCGCTTCAATAAAATTGGAATGCGATGTTATTATAGCCTAAGTGTTTCGTAGTCAATCCCCGAGGAATATGACATTGCTTGCCATTATTCTATAAACTACACCGTACATTTGCGGTTGTAAGATCCAAATATTTTTGGCGAATAAGTTTTGGGGCCGTTGTCGGGGACGATTAGATTCTACTTAGATATAGTAATAAGTAGTTCAATCTTAATTGAAGCATATATTTTGTAAATAAGTTTTTTCTTTTTTCGATTTTTTATTTTTTTCTTCTTTGTTTCTAACATCGTTTTTGTTGAATGCGAGACCGGAATCCTTGGAGATACAAGAAGCCCAAATCGCAACTATAGTGGGAGGCCAACATCAAAAGGAAAATTCCCAGCGATACTTAATCCTAGAAAACAAGTCAATGCCATTCGTCGATAGATGGTACGAATATGAGGGCTCAAGGATTTCAACCGACACGGTTCAACGAAAGTGATGCTAGAAATCTGAGTCTAGCTGAAGACGAAAAACTTAGCGCTTTGTGGGAGGCAACCCAAGAAATGTCGCGACAAACCCGGGGGTTAAAAAAATGAAAAAAAAACATGGTACGATATGGGCATGTGGACGCACACGACCCGACTGTACAAACTGCTCCTTCAGTTTCCAATTCGGCGGACGAGCTCCCAGCACGGAACTATCCAGGTAAGTACTCTTTACGCATTCCTCTTTTTTTTTTGATAATTTCCTCATATGTTCGGGACGAAGCATATTTTAAGTTTGCGGGGGTGTAAAGAATGCGTAAATTAGTACTGTTGCATATTTTGCATTGCATTTAGGACTGCATGTAGAGCATAGAAATTTGCATTAAAAATTTTATTCAATTTTTTTTTCCGATTTTTTTATGTTTTTTATTTTAGCACGTTTACCGCTTTAGCACGTTTAATTGCTTTTGTTTGGGATTTTAATTAAGTATTTTTTTTAAAAAATGCCCAGCTCCCGTATGATTTTACTATGAGCATTTTATGGAATGATATAATATACTTCTAGGAATAGTGTGATGAGTTGTTGACAAGAGATCATATATTTGTTTGGCATTAGTTAAGAAAATTGGTATTTGAGCATGTTGCGAAAAATAAGCCTGTGAGCTTTTGTGCCTATAACTGCTTTATATTATGCAGCTTATTTTTTTTCTTGAGGGTGTCATTCATGATTGATAGAACTCTAGAACTTGCTCTGGTATCTTCATTGAAGCCATGTGTGTGTGCAATTTTTGAAAATAATTTAAGGCCATTTTTGTTTTAGCCTACTTAGCCTAAAAAGCATACCTATGAACTCATGATTCACTAGTTAGCTAATTTTGAGTCAAAACTTTTTATTGTTAGCCACATTAATCTTTAAAATTGAAAAATAATTTTATCCCTGAAATTTCTTGAGCTATAGAAAATGAATAAGTTTGGGGAGATTTGGTGAAAATTTATCAAAAAAAAAAGAGGAAGTTGACAAAAGAAAGAGGGATGAAAAAGATCTGGATAAATGAAAAAAATATACATGAAGCTCGAAAAAAGAAAGAAATATCTCTGAAAAAGAAGAGAAAATCGAGCAAAGGAAAAGTAAAATTCTGAAAATTATGAAAAAATGATAGCTTGAGGCTAAAGAAAAAGAAAAAAAAAGAAAAATAGGCAACAAGGCCTAAGAATAAAAAAAGGAGAAATAAGGGTGGAATTGAAAAAGAAAATGAGAATTGTGATAAAATTGTTTTGGTGAGTTGCAAGTCATGGCGCTTAAATTCTATTTGCTCAAGTCAAATCACTTAATCCAAATTTTCCCTACCCTTACCAAAGAGCCTACATTACAACCAAATAAAAAGTCCTTTTTGATTCATAGATTGTGCACACAAAAGTGGTAGAGATGTTAGACGATTTGCAAGCCTATGGCGATTATACTTTCACTTTCAATTGAATTTGAGCGTAAACACTTACCATACACTTTGAGAGTCGAGTGATACACTACTTCTTGTGAGTCGCGATGTCGAAGACCAAGAGTATTGATTATGCCGAACTTGTGAATGATGTTTATAGTGTTCTTGTGTGTTCTTTGTACCCCTTGATATTATTTTCCTTAATTTGCTCGAGGACGAGCAATGATTTAAGTTTGGGAGATTTTGATAATTGTAAAATATACGTGCATTTAATGGCTTATTTTGATATATAATTGATGCATTTGCATGTATATTTAGTGTGTTTTACTTGGTTTTCTTTGTTGGGCGTGATCTGCGTACTCTTGTGAATTTTGCGGAAAATGTAGCTAAATTGGACAAAAGGTGATAGAATGTTTCAAATGATATGTTAAAAAGACAAGGTACGAGCAAAGATATGAAGGAAAGAACCATGGACGGTCAAACAAAAGGGAATTTCCTTAAAAAAAACGTCAAAATGCGCTAACAGTTTCCAAAGATCGGCAGGGTTTAGTATTTTAGCCATAACTCCCTCTACAATATTGATATTGAGGTGATTCAAGTGGCTATGGAAAGCTAAGAGACAAGGCTACAACTTTCATGCAGACCCCGTAGCACAATCCGGTCGTGCGGCGTACGTGAATCGGATGAATTGGTCTAATTTTCCTACTCAAACTCTACAAGTGTTCTCTCCAATCATCTATAAAAGGGACCCAAGGCTTGCACGAAAATTCATCCATCAATACACACCACAACACATCAAATTACGTAGGAACAAAAGATTTGAAGTCTTCGAGATAGGAGGTCTAGGTCGCGAAGAACACCACAAGACCTTTCACATCTACGGAGCACAAGAGCTTGAGAAGGCTTAGGAGGAGGAATCCATCCCGACAAGAAGGGGTTTTCTTTCTATGTCTAGATCTCTTTGTCTGTGCTTAAATGATGTCATAATATTGATTTGAATTTGTGTATGAGTTTGTAATAAATGTTTGGTTAATCTTTCGGATCTTAGGGGCATAATCGAAACGTGGTTCATGTTGAATATGATTAATTATTTTCTTAATTAATTTATGCTTTCTATTTTATGAATTCGAGTACTTATTTTTAATTTTTTTCTGATCAATAATTAGCATGTCATATTTGTTAGTGCAAAATTCGGAAGAGGAGTTCTAACAAAGACGAAAATTGAATTCAAACATAAACGGGTGTATCGAGTGGAGACCTACAACTCGTTTGTGGGAGTCATTCAATTCATATATCTTTTAGGGTTAATAATAGTTGTATCGAGTTGGGAGACCTACAATTGTTATTAATCTACTATTTATGCGCGCCGCCGGGAGGGGGAATAAACTATTTTAGGAATTGAACCCATAGAATTGCATGACTTGGTTTTAAAACTTTAATTGCATTTAATATTGAAGAAACATGTTGAGATTATGTGCCTACTACGTTTGCTCTGTAGTTGTTGAAAATACTTGTGGGGTGCGAAAATTTATTTAGTTGTCTTGTTATTTTCGATTTTAGTAAAACTTGATATTCGTTCGCTTCAAAAAAATTGGAATGCGATGTTATTATAGCCTAAGTGTTTCGTAGTCAATCCCGAGAAAACTATATGACCTTGTTTGCCATTATTCTATAAACTACACTGTACACTTGCGGTTGTAAGATCTAAGTATTTTTGGCTTGCTTGTGGTTATATTATATTAGATTCATGCATATTAAACAGAACGGTGTTGTCGTGGATGATTTTGGTATGAGATTGTCATGAACACATATGTTGATTTGTAGGGAGGTTTGGAGGAGAAGGAAAGAATTGGAAAAATTAGGGCTGGAGATTTGGGGATCGATGTGGCAAGGGAGTTCAAAAGGCTCTCAAGCTGTGTGGAAGAGGATGTCGACAAATGTCCGATCCAGATCACTTTTGAGATAAATAAATATGCTTATTCTCGACCATACAAGTGGAAGATTGTGATTAAAATATATTAATATTCAGTTATTATCTTTTTTTGTAATTGGGAAATGTTTGGGACCACGTTTGGGGTATTAATTGCTGGTTGTTGCCATTTGTCAGGCATTATGAAAATTACAGAATTATTCTCTCCCAAATTTTATCTTCTTCCTCACGTATTGTTCTCATTCTTCCTCCATTTAATTCCGATTTAATTACTGACTTATTTCATTTACAAATACAATACTTAAAATACATTATATCTTAAATTTATTACAAATTGCATCGAACCAAAACAATTGGTATTTCGAGCCACCATTCTTGGCCATGGCCGATGGGACTCGCTTGAAGGATCTCGCAAGAGGCACAAAAACGCCCGGATCAAATATTATAAAATGTGAGTTTAAAAGGAAGCATCGAAATCAAATTGCAAGAACAGATTCTTTGGGATAAATACTGAAATGCGGGGCCAAATAGTAAGTATGAACACCTCACACACACCTTGGTTGCTATACACCGCAACTACTAAATCTCAACAAGGAAAGGGATCTATGAATGAGGAATCTATTATGGGAGGACCCTCACCAAGTATGAACAATGAAGGTAGTCGTGAGAGGACCTAATATGCTACCACTCACAGTCAAGTAGAGCATCCTAATATGCATATTATTAGCCCAATCCCTAAGTTGGATTTCCCCATTTGATGGGAGTCACCCCAGGTCATGGATTCTTAAGTGTAGTGGGTACTTTAAGCTCATACCCAATATCCCTAATTCTCGAATGTTACATTGGCTTCTATGCACTTTGAGGGCAAGGCTTCCCAATGGTACGAGTTTTTGCATGAAACAAGTAGAATGAATTTGGAATCAATTTGTGGAGGTGATTTTCTACTAGATTTGAGGAACTTAAGGAGGTTAAAATTATTCGAGTTCAATAAATTGAAGCACACTGGTTCTTACAATAATTATGTGGATAAGTTTGAGGAATTGAAGGCTTGTATCTGTTAATGAACAATGGAGATTATTCGAGGAATATTTTGTGGCTAGTTTTATTAGTGGGCTAAGTGAAGAACTACAAGCTTTTGTCAATATGTTTGAACCCACCTCCATCCAAAGAAACTATTGACCTAGGGAAGAAACAGATTCGTACACTCAAAGTTTAGGATTTGTCCATTTTAAATGCCCTTTATATGTTGCTTGATAATGTTGCTTCTACGTGCTATGTGTCTATAGTCGTGTGGGACCATACAGAGCTCAGGGCATAAAAGTTCCCTCTCGGTGAAATCCCGACAAAGGCGAGTCATGTTTTAATGCCATAGCTACGATTACATTTTCAATGTTAAACATGTTATTTTGTGATATGTATTTTATATTTAACTTGGACAAATATGCCCCTACTAAGCCGTTGAATGCTCATCCCAAAATATACTTCTATTTCGGATAAATGATGGAGTTGAGGGACACGTGGAAGTGGTGACCCGAACAATAAAAATTTGAATAATAAACTTTTTTTTATATTTTTTTCTTTGATGGATATTTCTTATGTTTAGTATTAAGAATTTATTTTAGAAATAATTCTTAGAATTATTATGTAACCGTTTTTATATTATCATCTTAAATGGTAAATGATCTTTGGAAAATTCACGTTTTATTATAAATCGTACTATCACTTTATAAATCATGTTTTATTTTAAAATTGTGAAAACGAGATGTTACATTTTCAAATTTAACAGGACACCACCCAACCCATCTAGCAAACCCCTTGTCAAACTGCTCACAGCTTCAGAGATGGCTGCAATAAGAGAGAGAGGTCTTTGCTACAATTGTGATAAGCCATTCATTTTTAGACACAGGTGCAAAAATAGGATCACCTATATGATTATGACAGAGGAGGAAGAGCTATCCTATTTGCACACTAATTAAGACACTAATGGAAGAAATTCAAATATCTCTCAATGCCACAGTAGGGGAGAATGGGATTACAACCATGAGACTCTATGGAGAAAGTGGGTTGCATAAGCTGCACATTTTGATTGACTCAGGGAGCACATCAAGTGTCATTCAGGAAGCTACAGCTAGGAGGTTAGGCTGTCATTTAGAACCAGGCAAACCATTGCTGGTAAGGGTGGCTAATGGACAGATGATGGTGAGTTCTTATAAGGCCACTGGATTTCAATGGACTATGCAGGGACATCTATTCACTTATTCTCTGAGGTTACTTGATAATGAAGGGTGTGATCTGATTTTAGGGGGTGATTGGATGAAGGCATGTACCCCTATAGAATTGGACAATGAAAATATGACTTTCACAGTCAAATCAAAGGGGCAGAGGGTCAAAATTCAGGCCCTAAAATCTATGGCAGAGTGCAAACTTATTTCTGGGCATTTCCTATTGTTGGGAAATTATTTTGTAGATTTTGATGAATGCCATGTAAAACTTAGATTAGAATGTTGGCACCCCATTTTCCTTGTAATTCTCATTGTAATAGATAGGGCTGAATGAGCTGAGTCAAGTCAGCTATGCCTGGAAATACAAGAAGTCAACTGAAGAAGTGAAGTGAAGACTCCGCTGAGGAACAACTGAGTATGGCCAAGACAGAGGACCAAGGACTCGACTGAAGACGTAACAACTGAGGGACAGCTGTGTGAAGAGTCAGTTAAGTCAACTCAAAGAAGTCATGTCACAAGTTGAAGTGACAGATGAGTCTTTCAATGATTGGAGCAGACTCAAGTCACCTGGGGAAAAGGCAGCTGCAAAGAGGAGTTAACTGAAAAGAATCCGTTGCACAGAAGTCAAGAACATTACTTAAACAAGTAATACACCCATGCTGCCAGGTCTTAAAGTGCTCAGTCCCAGAAGCGTGCAAAAGGAATAAACCAATGGGAAGCACTGCGCACCTCGTGGTCGAATCAAAAAAAAGTCGGACATTCATTTAATACGAGGAAAGGTCTACATCTCAAGATTGAAGACCAAGAAAAGACAAGCCAACGAACACAAGTGACTTTTGAAAATCAACCTATCTCTTCAACGGGCAGATTTTTGAAAGTTCACTATAAAAGGCTGAGGAATCTCATTGAGAAAAGGTTACCTGAACCACGAACGAGCAAGCATTATTAAATCTGTAACCTGCAAAATATTCTCAAGATATTCAAGCAAAATCCTCAAGCCTAAATCTCGAAGGAAATCGATCCAACACAAAGCTGTGAAGGAAAGACAACTTCAAACTGTTGAAGAGGAAAACTTTTGAAGAATCAAAAGGGGTCTACTTTCCAAGGAGGATTGTAAGAAGGTTCAAGGTCGAACCAATCTCAAATTATTGGAGGACTTCGTGATCAAATCCAAGAAACTTGAGGAAGTGAGTTGAAGTAACAAGGCAACGCCCTTTGAAGAAGGTTTCGGACGAGAAGCCACCAGTGACCAATGCATCTCCGTGATCGAGTCCAAGGAGCAAGTCACCGTGTGATCAAGACTTGTCTCTGGACGATAACCACTTTGTGAATTGATCATTACTTAGTGGATTCCTCCAGGAGTTGGAGAAGAGAGGATTAGAAGAATTACCCCATCTTCGAACCTCTATAAAATTTACTTGTGTCATTTATATTTCAGCATATTTACAATTCTGCCCACTTATCTTATATCTGCTGATAATTTGCTATCCAACTGATAAATAACTAAGTGCTAAAATCAAGTGTTAACACAAAGTTAAATCAAATTCAAGGGTGTTAAGTCTTCCGCTGAAATCTCATCACAGCCAAGTTAAGGTTTAGACTAAACATTTGAGTTATTCTATCAACAGCTCTATCGAGTCTGTTGAGTGGCTAACTCTGCTGATTAACTAACTTAGCTGTCCCTCAAGGACATAGCTATGTAATTAACTCTATAATATTTTAAAGGACTAAAATCGAAAAGTTGGTAAGGTTTATTCAACCCCCCCTTCTAAACCTTACTCACACCCCTTGGGACCTACACCTATATAAACCGATGCATGAGGATATTCAGGGGGGACATTGAAGAAATCTATATGATTAAGGTGCAGTCTATGGATCATGAAGAACATCCCTCTTTACAGCAGTTGTTGGAGGAATTTACAGAGGTATTTGAGGAGCTTCGGGGTTACCTCATAGCGAGGGTAGAGCACCGTGATTCAACTTAAGTCGACAAAGGTGTACCCAAGCACCAATTTCCATATAGAGCATCCCACCACCACAAAGATGAAATAGAAAGGATAGTGAAGGATATGCTAGCTTCAGGAATTATACAGAATAACAGAAGCCCTTTTGCCTCCCCTGTGTTGCTAGTAAAGAAGAAAGATTTCACATGGAGGCTTTGTGTGGATTACAGGTACCTTAACAGTCTCACCATTAAACATGACTATCCAATTCCCCGTTATTGATAAGTTGTTGGATGAATTGTATGGGGCCAAGTTTTTCTCTAAAATTGCTTTAAGATCAAAGTATTTTCAAATACTGATGAAACCAGGAGATAAGTATCTCACTGCTTTTAGCACTCACAATGGCCATTATGAGTTCTTGGTTATGCCTTTTGGCTATGCCCCTGCCACATTTCAATCTCTCATGAATCCGGTGTTCAGAGATTATTTGAGGAGGTTTGTGTTAGTGTTATTTGATGATATCCTTATTTATAACACTAACTGGGATGAGAATTTAGTGTATTTGAGGACTGTTCTTTCAGTATTCAGAGAGAATCAGTTATATGCCAAAAGAAGCAAGTGTCATTTTGGTTAGGTTCAAATTGAGTACTTGAGACATATCATATCCCAAGAGGGTGCGACAACTGATCCTGGGAAGATTGCTAACATGAGAGAGTGGCCTATACGAGTCACTTTAAAATAGTTGAGGGGATTCTTGGTATTCACAGGGTATTACAGGAAGTTCATTAAAGACTATGGACTGATCAGCATGCCTTTGACTGAGCTTTTGAAGAAAGACAATTTTAAATGGAATGTAGAAGCTGACCTAGCTTTCAACACACTGAAGAAAGCTATGGTTACCAGCCCAGTTGTAACATTGCCTGATTTCAATCAACCGTTTATACTGGAGACTGATGCAAGTGGTACTGGTGTGGGTGCAGTCCTAATACAACAAGGGAGACCTATTGCTTTTAGGAGCAAGGTTTTACGTCCTAGGAATCAGGCTCTGTGCATATATGAGAGGGAATTCCTAGCAGTCCTAATGTCAATACTGAGAAGGGAAGCACTACTTACAAGGGCATAAGTTTATTATTAGAACCGATCAAAAGGCATTAAATCACATGTTGGATCGAAAGGTCATGTCACTTGTTCAACAAAAGTGGATAACTAAATTGCTTTGACTCAATTATGAGATCCAAGACAGGAAGGGGACATAGAATAGAGCTGCAAATGCTCTATCTAGATATGGGTCATCACCAAACCATTCCACCGCCATTACTACGGTTTCACCAAAATGGGTCCAGCAAGTTATTAACAGCTACGTGGGTGACACTTTTTTCTCCAACATTTTAGCAGCTAACACTGTGGGTCCTAAAGCTTATCCTGACTTTGAAATTACTGAAGGTATTGTGAGATACAAAAGGATATTAGGAGTGGGTGCAGACCCACTTTCGCATTAACCGATTTTGGCTGAGATGCATAGCTCAGCCTATGGGGGACATTCAGGGGTTAATGGCACATATCAGAGGCTGAAGGGTATTTTCTATTGGCCAAATATGAAAAGGGATGTGATATCTACAGTTAGCAATTGTGAAGTTTTCAATAAGAATAAACCAGATCAAGGGTCCTATCCTGGTTTACTCCAACCCTTGCCAGTTCCCTATCATGCATGGACCCATATTTCCATGGACTTTGTGGAAGGTTTACCTACTTCAGGAGGCAAAAATGTTATTTTAGTGGTCATTGACAAGTTTAGCATGTATGCCCATTTCATAGCACTTTCTCTCCCTTTTACTGCCCAATCAGTTGCCAAAGTATTCTTAGACACTATATACAAGCTCCATGGTCAACCTGTCAGTATTGTTACTGACAGGGACAAGGTGTTCACGAGCCCATTTTGGAAGGAGTTGTTCAAATTAATGGGAGTGGGTTTGGAAATGTCATCTGCCTATCATCCTCAAACAGATGGGCAAACTGAATGCCTTCATCAATGTTTGGAAAATCACTTAAGGTGCATGGTTAATAATGTTCCAAAACATTGGGTTAAGTGGCTCTCACTGGCTAAATATTGGTATAAAACTAACCTTCACTCAAGCCTCAAGCTCACCCCTTTCTAGGCTTTGTATGGTTATCCTCCACCACTCCCCGTCTGGGTCCGTATTTGGATGCAACTAATGTGAAGGCTAAGGCGTTGCTAACACAGAGACAACTAATGGTTCAAGTGTTAATGTAAAACTTATTTTAGACACAACACATAATGAATTTTTTTCCAAATAGGCATAGATCCGAAAGGAAATTTGAAGTTGAGGATTATGTCTACCTAAAGTTACTGACTTTTTCGCAAAATTTGGTTTCTTTGAGAAAAATTTGAAGCTCTCATCAAGATACTATGACCCTTACAAAATTTTAGAAAACATTAGGGCGGTTGCTCATAGATTGGAATTATCTCGATTCATCCCGAATCCATCCGGATTTTCATGTCTCATCCTTAAGAAATCAGCTTAGTCAAGCCATTATTCCTCTTCCAGATCTTCCTATTCTGATTCCGACTGTAATTTCAAGATAGCTCCTTTGGAAGTCTTGGACCACCGTGAGGTAGGGCATCATGGGGTTAGGGTGCATCCGATCTTGGTTTCTTCAGTTAAATTCGGGCTCGAGTTTTCTATGTGGGAGGATTTGTCCTTTATCTAGCGAATGTTTCTATCTTTTGATCCTTGGGGACAATGATCTCTTTCACGGGGTATTGTCATGAACTTATGTGTTGATTTGCAGGGAGGTTTGGAGGAGAAGGAAAGAATTAGAAAAATTAGGGCCGAGATTTGGGGATCGAGTTGGAAAGGGAGTTCAAAAGGCTCTCAAGCTATATGGAAGATGATGTCGACAAGTGTCCAATCCGGATCACTTCGAGATAAATGAAGATGTTTAATCTTGACCGTACAAGTGGAAGATTAGGATTAAAGTTTATTAATATTCATTATTATCTTTTTTTGTAATTGGGAAATTTTTGGGACCGCTTTTGGGGTGTTAATTGCTGGTTATTACCATTTGTCGACATTATGAAAATTACTGAATTATTCTCTCCCAAATTCTATCTTCTTCCTCACGTATTCTTCTCCTTCTTCGTCCATTTCTCGTTATGATTTAATTACAACTTATTTCACTTACAAATACAATACTTAAAATACATTGTATCCTAAATTTATTACAAATTGCATCGAACCACAACAGAGATCATGGAGTGATTCATTGAATGGGTTTGGTAACTCGCTTCCTATTTTTTCATTTGGGAAAACTTTGTCTGTAGACTAATTTACCCTTATGTTAAGTTAATTAGTTGTGACTGGTATTTGTTATGCTTTGTGTAATTTGTTAGTCTTGCTTGTGATGGTACTTGAATAGTGTTTACGTAATATTAGATTCATGCATATTAAACAGACAGTGTTGTCGTGGATGATTTTGGTATGAGATCATGGAGTGATTTTCATGGATGAGTTTGGTAACTCGATTCCTATTTTATCACCGGGAGAAAATTGTGTGGACTAATTTATCATTATGTTAACTTAATTAGTTAATAATTTACAATTTAGCTTGTCAAACATTCACCATTGAATATATATATATATATATAGGTATGATTATATGAGACCGTTGCCTATGGTGAGTCCATAGGGACTAATTCCAACCATAGATTTGATTTTTTGAATGGCCTATATTTAAGAAGCATAATTATGATTTATTACCTAATTAACTTATAGTAAGGATAAATTAGTCCAAATGGAATTGACCATTACCGAAAATAAGGGCATAAATAGAGGCGACGCTTACATGGAACAAATCAATACACACAACATAATGCAACAAATTTATGCTACATATGCAACACAATTACATTAAAGAAGCAACACAAATTTATATTACATAAGCAACACGTATAAGCAATAAACTTATACTACATATGCAACACACTCACTTTAAATAAGCAACACACTCACTTTAATGTGAATGCACACAACATAATACAATAAATTTATGCTACATATGCAACACACCACATTAAAATAAGCAACACAAATTTATATTACATAAGGGGCACATACACATTAATAAGCAACAAACTTATACTACATATGCAACACACCCACTTCAAATAAGCAACACACTCACATTAATCAATACGCACAACTTTATGCAACACATTTACATATGTAACATTATCACATTAAAAAAGTAACAAACTTATACTACATATGCAACACACTCACTTTAAATAGTAACACACTCACTTTAATGTGAATATATAAATACGATATAACATAACAAATTTATACTACACATGAAGCACAATCACAATAAATAAGCAACACAAAATTCTATTATATAAGAAACACAAACACATTAAATAAGCAAAGAAACGTATGTTACATATGCAACACGCTAACTTTAAATAAGGAAACCTATTGCAAAAATTATAGAATCGAAATCTTCGAAAAAGAAAGAAAGAAAAAGGCGCTTACCGTATCTAAGGTAAATAAAAAACGCAATTTACCAATTGACAATGAAAATACACCGTTGACTTATCCAATTGTACAAAAATTATCCAAGTACCGTTATTAGCCATTTAACAAAATGAAAAACTGTAAAAGCCATTTAAATCTAAACCCCTTAAAAAAAAAAAAGAACCCAACGATAGAGAGTTGTCCTCATGTACTCAACCCAAATGGGTGGATGTTATGAAATTTATTTGTATAGATTTTAATGATGCCTAGAAAACTATGCATTAGGAAGTTAGCACCCCAATTCAATATAATTCTTGCTTATGTAATAGATAAGATTTTGACTGACTCAATACAACCAATCAATGCAGAAGACTTGTTGAAGACTTTTCAAGAATTACAACAGTATCAAAGTTTCGTAAGATTCACAAATTAGCATCGAAGATTCGGAAGACTCTCGAGAGTAGTACCAACTAACTCTAAAGGAAAAGACTATCGAAGAGTCAAAGCAGAAGACTTTCACAAGACTTATCAATCGAAGACTCAAGATTTAGTCAAGTGGGGTGAAGCGGATGCAAGACTCAAGTCAATCGAGAAGTTTCATTGCACCGAGTCCAATATGGATTATCATTAAAGTACTTGAAGTACTATGTTTGACTTTAAAGGTATTAAGAATTTAATAAAGGTAAAAGAGATTCAATCAATAGAAAATTTTCCGTAAGACTCGCCGCCTGACAAGTGTAGAAGGCGAAGATACAAGGAAAGGTCAACATCAAGCTACAAAGAAAGGACAAGCCAACTATCCAACGGTGTGATTAGAATTTGTTTATCTCTTCAACAAACAAAATTTAAATCATCACTATAAAAACTAAGGAAATTTACAGAGAGAAATAGAGAGCAACAAGAGCAATACGAGCAAGCAAAGAGACACTAAGTAAAAATTCTCTCTCAAGCTATTATAAGAAAATTCTCAATCTTTATTCTAAAGCACCTTATCCTACACTCATTGTGGAAGATTAAAGCTTTTGAATACAATTGAAGAGGAACAAGTTTAATAACCTGAAATGAGGTTCATATCTCCTTGAAGTGAATGATTTGTGGTTAGGTTCTTGCCAAACCGGGCGGAGCTGCAATAGGGATCAAGTGATCAAGTCTTGCTGTCATGTGTGAGTCAAGTAGCTAGAGGGTTATGTGAGCAAATCTAGTGAAGAGGTGAGTCTAGGCAGTGGGCTGTGTGACAAAGCTGCTGGAACTGTTGTATACTTTGTATCTAAAGTTATTTAATACAGAGTGGATTCCTCCCGGAGTAGGAGAAGAGTGTGCGTGAGAGAAGTTACCCCACCCCGAACCACTATAATCAAGTTTTCTCATTTATTTTACTACACTTAAATTTATGCTATTTACATTGCTTTACTTGCTTGCTAATTCACTCTCTAAAATATTGTGTGTTGTTTGCTAAAAACTTGAAAGGGTGTAAAACTTCCCCTGTTTTCAAAAGGAAACTGAATTTGTAAAAGTTGTAATTTTTCAAATGAGTTACTCTATCAACAAACTCTTTTTAAGAGATCCGTTGAGTGGTTAACTCTCCTGCTAAATTTCAACTTAGTTGTCTAAATGACTTAACTCAAGTTTACGAACTCCGATTCATAAATTGTGATAAAAATCAAAAAATTATAAAGTCTATTCACCATCCCCTTCTAGACTTTACCTTGTCACCCCGGTACCTACAAGTGGTATCAATAACAGATTGGTTCAAAGAACCTTCCACACTTGTTACTAAACTATATCTCTGCTTTTCAAAACTATCAAAGACAACACATTTTCAAAAGTTTTAAAGAGTTATTTAAATGGAAGCTAATCTAGCTTGTATCCCAAATGTTTACTATTGAGGAGTTTGATGATTGGAAAATACGGATGCCTGTACATCTATCTCTGCTATACATGATGAAATATAGGTTGTCATCTAAGATAGCCCCATAAAGATTAAAAAAATGAATATAATGGCTACAAGAGTTGCGGCCGCGGTGAAAAGAGTGCTATTCTTTGCGGTGGAGGTAGATAAGCCAAGAAACGAATGGACTGGTGAGGATAGAAAGAAGCATAACTTGGATAATATTGCCAAGGACATCATGTACAAAACTACGGACAAAGCTATGTTCAACAAAGTCAAATCCTATAAAAAAACTAAGGAAATTTAGGATAAATTGACTTTTATCCGTAGAAACCGAGCAAATAAAGGAAAATAAGCTAACAATGGCTGTTCAAAAATTCAAGAACTTCAAGATATTGGCGGGAGAATCATTGGACCAACTAGATGCCCAGACAACCTAGTCACTTTGCAATTGGATGATCATATCCACCAGATTAATAAGTATATAAATGAAGAATAAAAGAAAGTTTTTAGGGAAGAAGAAAGGAAAGAAAGAAAGCCATGCTTGTAGAAATAAAGCCTCCAAAGGCAAATAAGCGAGATGAGTTGAACAACATTGAAGCCGATTACTCATCCGACACAGATGAATATGCTCTTATATGTCTAATGGCTAAGGAACAAGAAGATGAGGTAATTCCTAACTCATCTGATTCTGATTGTGATGATCATGACAAACACTTCCACACCCACATGTCTTTATGATTCATTCGGTAAAATGATGAAAGACTTTGAGCACATCAAATTCTCACCCACTCTTTTAAATGAGGAAACAACCAACTTAAAAACAAAAACTCACAGTTAACTGAAGAGCTGAGTTCTCTAAGTCAATGTGGGGTCAAAATTACTATGAGAAAATATGTTCTTAGCTGATGAGAATAAAAAGTTGAAGGCTGAAATTGAAATGATCAAAATTGATCATTGCATCACTCAGCAAATCATCTAAAACATTAGATGAGTTGATGATGATACAAAAAGAAATAGGAGATAGAGCAGTACAAGGCTTTAACTCCTTTGTCGATGTACAAATTCCTAGAGTGATCTTAGAAAAAGGCTTATCAAGCAATGAATGTAGCAATAAATCTAAGACACCATATGTTGCACCCACACATCACCAAACTTACACACATTATGGTCTTGGATATAAAGGAAAAGGAAAGAAACAAACAGAGTTAATCGGTAAAATCAAAAACAAAATTCAAGAGTCAACCACCAAACTCCAAATAGAAAATATTCTCAGAAAGACAAAGCAAAATTACCAAAAACCCCAAAACTTTCATAAAAAGAAGATGTCATTTTAAATTGTCCCCAAATATTCGAGTTTTTCTACTTAGCCTACTTAAGTTTGAATTGTTCTACCTTACCCCCTCAACTTCGCAAATTATTGTGCTTAGCCTATCAATTCCAAATTTACCCATTAACCCGTATGGTTATTTTATTTTGTCATATCTGAAAATGGTATTATAGCGTAGGTTTATTGATGAAATTACTTTTATTTGATGATATTTATAAAACTTTCTTATAGTGTTTTCGAACTTGGAACAGAAAGGTGGCAACCTCTTATAGTCGATCCTTTTGATATAGGTTGGTTAGATCACCATATAATATTAACCCCTCGAACCCACATAAGTATGGGTATCTAAAGTTTAACTTCTTTGATGTAGGTTCATATGACAGCTTGAATGCCAAGGAACCTAGTACATGGTTAGTGGTCGTTCTATGCACATGATTGGGAATAGAAGTCATTTGCCAAATTTCAAAGAAAATAGAGCTAAAATCATATTTGGAGGAAATGAAGCTCGGGGAGATCAATGGCATTGGATCAATAAATAAAAATGGACTGAAATCGAGGATTTTGACTATGTAGAAGGACTGAATTTCAATTTGTTAAGCATCAACCAACTCTATGATAAAAGATATAATCTTGCTTTCAATATGGGAAAATGTCAAATCAATGACATAAATACCAATGAAGTAGTGCTAACAGAATCATCAAGAAGATTATGTATGTCGTGGATTAGTCTCTACCGCAACTCCAAGTACTGCATGGTAACTAAGAGCACACCAAGCAAGTTGGAAGTGGCACAAAAGGTTTGAGTAAACTGAATTTCAATACTATTAACAAGCTTGCAAGAAGTCGCCTGGTTGAAGGGCTATCATATTAAGTCAACAAAAAAGAAAACATATATGATTCATGTTAAAAAGGAAAGCAAATCAAATCTTCATTCAAAGAAAAGACAAATCCTTCATCAACAAGGATCTTGCATCGATTGCACATGGACTTATTTAATTTGGACTAGTTGACCCAACCAAAGATAAGTGGAAAGAAGTACACCTTGTTAGTTGTGGATGACCACTCAAGATACACATGGCCCATTTTTGTGTAAGAAGAAGAAAACTTTGTAAAAGTTACCACAGATGATGAAAAGAGTTCAAAATGAGAAGAGTCAATCAATTATCGATAATTTCGGATAAAGGAACAAGGTTTGTCAATGGAATAATATCTCGATTGTCGAAAATGGAATCTCTCATGAGTTATTAGCTGCCAGAACTCCACAAACAGAATGGAGTAGTGAAAGAAAGATTAAAACTCTCAAGGAAGTTCGCAAGAACCATGTTAGTCAACCTGGATTGCGTAAGACATTTTGGGATCAAGCCATCAACATCTTTGCTACGCCGCTCGTATATATGATCAATAGGGAACTTTCCAAAACCTCCTATGAAATTTGGACATGAAAAAGCACAATGTTAGATATTTCTATATCTTTGGAAGCAAGTGTCTTTTCCACAATAATGACAATGGTAATCTAAAGACTTTTGATGCTAAAGCAGATGAGGGAATATCCCTGGATATACATCAGAAAGTAAAACTTATAGAGTGTTGAACAAAAGGACTATGGTAATAGAAGAGTCGACTCATGTAGTCTTTAATGAACCAAATATCAATGATTGAAGACATTGACTAGTTAGCTGAGAAGAAAAAATAGCCACTATTCAAAAGAATCTATACACTAAGACAACTCTTAGAAGACTCAACCTTGATGAGGATGAGTTAGCTGAGTCTTAGAAAGAACTAGTAAAGATACAACTGAACACAGATGGTCAAGAAGAGAATGCTCAAGACAACCTAACTGAAAACCAACTCGACCCAACTGACTTACTCCAACCTGACGTGAGATGGCTGAGACCATCCACTAGAGCTGATTATTGGAAATGTTAGAAAATGAGTACAAACCAAATAAAGAGTGCAATATGAAGCTATGTTTTCATGCTTTATTTCTCATATTAAGCCAAAAGATATGTCAAAAGCTCTTGAAGATACCCATTTGATTCTAGATATGCAAAAAGAGTCAATACATTTGAAAGGAACAAAGTATGGAAATTGGTTCAAAGACCAGCCCATCAACATGTAACTGGAACTAAATAGATATTCAGAAATAAGATGAATGAAGAAGGTATAGTGGTTAAAAACAAGACATGATGGGTAGCCAAAGAGTATTGCCAGGAATAAGGTATCGATCTTGATGAAACATTTGCTCCACATACAAGATTTGAAGCAATAAGAATGTTTCTAGCTCATGATGCTCACAAGAATTTGATAGTCCATCAAATGGATATGAAAAGTACATTTCTAAATGGACTATTGGAGGAAGAAGTCTATGTTGATTAACATCCAGGATTTGAGCGTAAGACTATATGAGATAAAATATATAAGCTGAAGAAAGCACTTCAAAGATTGAAACAGGCTCCCGAGCATGGCATGATACATTGTCTCAATTTTGTTATAGACAATGGATTCACAAAAGGCAAGGTTGACAAAACCTTATTCAGAATTCAAGATGGAGAAATCATTCTCGCAGTGCAAATCTATGTGAATGACATCATCTTTGGATCCACAAACAAAGGGTCATGTGATAAATTCTCAAATCTAATGGAAGGAAAATTTCAGACGAGCATGGTGGGAGAATTAAAATTCTTCCTAGGACTTCAAGTAAAACAAATGAATGATGGAACCTTCATCACCAAACCAAATATATAAGAGATTTAATGAAGAAATTTGTCATGGAAGATAAGTTGTCCACAAGATACCTACGAACACTTCCATAAAAATGGATCTTGACATCAAGAAAAAAGCTGGTTGATCAACCTAGATATAGAGCAACACTCATTGGATCTTTGCTCTACTTGACAGCCAAGACTTGATACCACCGTTGCGGTAGGTGTATGTGCAAGATTTCACTGCACTAAAAGAAAGTCATTTGACTTTGCCAAGAAAATTCGAGATATCTTAAAGGAAGCTAAGAAGTTGGATTATGGTATCCTAAGGTAGGTGGTTTCAAGCTTATGGGCTATTCAAATTAGGACTGGTTTCTTGGTTCAAAGAAGAAACAAAATTCAATAGGTACATCGTAGTCGAGGTAGAGTACATTACTACTCGAAGTCATAGTTGTGCACAAGTCTTATGGATGAGACAACAACTATGGGATTATGACATTGAAGAAAATGAAATCCCAATCACGTGTGACAATACAAGTGTAATCACCATCACTCAAAATCAAGTATTGCACTCAAGAACCAAACACATTGATCTTAGATATCACTTCATAAGAGATCATATTGAAAAGAAAGATATCACATTGGAAAATGTGTCTACAGATAAGCAATTAGCAGATATATTCATAAATCCTCTATGTGAATCAAGATTTGAGGGGTTGGAGAATGAACTTGGCTTAATAGAGTTGATTTAATCTCGTCGGAAGAGTTGAAAAGTGTAACTAATTTGGTTTTAGAAGTGTTTCATTCAAACAATTGAGAAATTTCATTGATTTGATCGATCAAGAATACATGTAAAATATACGTGCATTTAGGGGCTTAATATGTTATATAATTGATATATTTGCATGTATATTTAGTGTGTTTTACTTGATTTCCTTTGTTGGGCGTGATACTGCGTACTCTTGTGAATTTTACAGGAAATGGAGCTAAATTGGATAAAAAGAGATATCACGATCCAAAGTATAGGTCGGAGCTAAGTTACGAGCAAAGATATGAAGGGAAGAAGCATGGACGGTCAAACAAAAGGGAATTTCCTTCAAAAATGTCAAAACGCGCTAACAATTTGCAGCACTGGCAGGGTTTAGTATTTTAGCCATAACGTTCTCTAAATAATTGATATTGACGTGATTCAAGTGGCTATGGAAATCTAAGAGAAAGGGCTACAACTTTCAAGTAGACCCCAGGAGTAAATTCTGATCGCACGACCCGTGTGGGTTGACATGGGCGTGCGACGTTTCTGGGGCTGAATTGGTCTCCTAATCCTACCGAACTCTACAAGTGATCTCTCCCAAAGATCTATAAAAGGGACCCAAGGCTTTCACTAAATTTCATCCATCAATACACCACACAACACACCAAATTTCATAGGAACACAAGATCCAAGGTCTTCTCGAGAGAGAAGGGCTAGGTCGCGAAGAACACCAAAAGGCCTTTCACATCTACTTTTAAGCACAAGAGCTTGAAGGCTTGGAAGGAGAATCCATCCTGACACGAAGGGTTTTGTTTCTTAGTTTAGATCTCTTGTCTGTGCTTAAATGATGTCACAATGTTGATTACAAATTTGTTTATCAATTTATTATCAATGTTTGACTAATCTTTCGGATCTTAGGGGCATAATCAAACTGTGGATTCATGTTAAATCTTGATTAATTGTTTTCTTAATTGATTCATGTTTTCTATTTTATCAATTCGAGTGCTTATTCTTAATTGTCAATTATCTGATAAATAATTTGCATGTCATACTTGTTAGTCCATAATCCGGAGGTGAGTTCTAACAAGATGAAAATCGAATCAGACATAAACAGGGTAATGTATTGGGAGGCTACTTCGTTTGTGGGAGTATTTCAATTCAAAGATCTTTTGGGAGTTAATAATAGTTGTGATGTATCGAGACCTCAATTATTATTAATCTACTATTTATGCGCCACCCGGAAGGGAAAAACTATTTTAGGAATTGAACCCATAGACTTGCATGAATTGGTTATTGAAACTTTAATTGGATTTAATATTGTAGAAACATATTGAGATTATGTGCCTACGGTTTGCTTAAAATGGTTGTTGAAAATACTTGTGGGGTTCGAAAATTTATTTCTTTTATTTTCTTTATTTTTGATTTTTATAAAATTTCTTGATATTCGGTCGCTTCAATAAAATTGGAATGTGATGTTATTATAACCTAAGTGTTTCGTAGTCAATCCCTGAGGAATACGACCTTGCTTGCCATTATTCTATAAACTACACTGTACACTTGCGCTTGTAAGATCCAAATATTTTTGGCGAACAATCGAAGATCGTGAATTCATCTCGAACATCCGAGTCAAGCTTCAATTGACTATATGTGCGAAGAGTCTATCGGCCGATAGAAATAAATAGACATATTAAATGCCTAGAAGTCAAAATGATGCCACATTTACTTGAGCGGAATATTTTATAACCGTGCGTCAAAGATCATTTAGCACCCCGTAGTTATCCTCAATTAATCTTTGCGAGAAAACAATACTAGGATATATATGATTGGTGCTTTGCTATGTATTTAATGCCCCCAAAAGTGGAATTCCCCAAACTTAGATAGTTGCTAGTCCTTTAGCAACAAGAAAAAGAATATAAACATATATTTGGGTAGATTTTATCAAAAACAATTCGAGAAAATACGTCATACGAGACAAATTTGGAAAGGTCACTTGAAGAGTATGAAACTCTCAAGTCGAAGGATACTTTGAGGCACTGGATCTGAAAGATGCATGGGATTTGTACTGGGAAAAAAGACTTGAAGTGGTAAATTTGGCCAAGAAATAATAGACTCAATCTTCAAAGAGTCAGCGGACTTCGAGGGCTCAGCCCAGTCAAACTCCCAGGGGAGCTGACCCTGCTAGGGGAAGAGGAAGAGACTTTAGGTCTAGCGGAGGAGACAGAGGTTCTCCACCAAGAAGACCTAAAATGTTTATGTACATAGATCCTCAGAAAAAGGATCATCTGTACTGGATGGGCTACAGAGAACTTGAAAACAGGGAAGTTGCCCATCGCAATGAAGAGCTTGCATGCAAATATGAAGAAGACAATGCGAGGCAGGACAAAGAGTACCAAGAAAGACTAAGGGAAGAGGAGAAGTTAAAGAAAAATTATGAAAGGAGAAAGAAAAGAGAAGCTGAAGAGAAGAAGAGGAAGGAGGATGAAGATCGCCGCAGGCGAGAAGAAGATGAGGAAAGAAGGAAGAAGCAACAGAGAAGATGACGACAGCTGCAAAACTCGTTGTATTATTACACTCTTGTAAATACACAAAAAATACTGTAAGTACATGTAAAGTGCAGAATGATGTGTTCAATAAAATGAAACATTCATACGATCATTCTTTTATTTAGCACTTTTTATGGTGTATTTTTATTTTTAAGTTTTGGCATAATCAAAAAGGGGAAATTGTTGGAAAATTTATTTTATAGATTTTGATGATGCATGTAAAACTTAGATTAGAAAGTTGGCACACCATTTTATGTCGTGATTCAATTTTATAATAGATAGGATATATAAATTGAGTATTGAAGCAACCAAGTTGAAGATCGCATAAGTTAGGCCGAATGATGCGGTGAAGAATCAATCGAAAGGGTAAAATTGAGTGTCGAAGAAGAGATTCAAATCAAGTACAAAAGTTGTGTTTGTCGGAGACTAACAACCGACTCTTTCCCAGGATGCATGGATAAGACTTAGTAAAAGGGTAAAGCATCAAAAGGACTCAAAGAAAGCCGAGAAGTCCATTGGAAAGAAATGTCAAGAACTTAAAATGGTAAGGGGACAGACTGCAACCTTAAAGCTGTCTTGCTGAAAGAGTGCAAGAGGCTGGGAACCAATGAGATGTTCGCAGAAACCTGCAGAGTTTCAGGCAACCTGCAGGGCATTAAATTAAGGTTGGGTCAACATCATTTGCTGCACAACAAGACAAGCCAATGATCAAGAAGTGAAGTTTGAAAAATGTCTATCTCTTCAACGGACACTTTTTCAAACTGTCACTATAAAAGGCTGAGGAACATTTGTGAGAGAGTACCAAGGCATTCAGACACATTCGAGCAAAAAGCAATCAAGCAAAAATACTCTCAAAAAATACATTCTAAATCCTCAAGCCTACATTCGAAGTGTATCTATCCAACACACAGTGAAGGAAGAAAAGCTTCAACTAGTTGAAGAGGAAAATTGTTTTAAAGAACAAAGGGGTTTGCACATCCAAGATGTGAAGGAAGTGCAGTGATGTTCAAGTTTGAACCAGCTTTGAATCTGTTGGATGGCTTCATGATCAATTCCAAGGGTTTGAAGGAGTTGAAGTAGTGAGACAACCGTCTTGCGAAGAAGTTGAGTCCCAAGAGTAGAGCCAGCTGAGTGATCAAGGCCTACTTGCACTGTTGTATCCATCTTGTAACAGCTGTTGCATTAGTGAATTACCTCCGGGAGGTGGAGAAGAGTGGAGTAGAGCAATTACCCTGGCCTCGAACCACTATAAATTGCCTTGTGTCTTTTATTTACAAAGACTTAAATTTCTCGCACATTTTATTCTCGTTGATAGATATTTTTGCCTAACTCAACCGATAATAACTAAATCAAAACAAGTGTTGTAAAACCATTAAACAAAAAGGGTGTAAGACTTCCATTAAAAACTAAATAAGCTGAATTTTTAAAAAGCTCACTTCACTCACTTGAGTTACTCTATTAATGTACTCGGTCGAGTTTGTTGAGTGGTTAACTCTCCTGTTGAGGTTGAACTAAGTTGTCTCAAAAGGACTTAGCACTACTTGTGTAAAAACTCGATTTAAAGATAAAAATTGAAAAATTGATTACGTTTATTCAACCCCCTAGACTTAATACTAACACCCCTTAGGACCTACATGTATCATTTCATAAGAGATCATGTTGAAAAGAAAGACATCACATTAGAATATGTATAAACTAAGAAGCATTATTCACAAAGCCCTTATATGAATCAAGATTTGAAAAACTTAATAAAGAGCTTGGTTTGATTGAGCTACGTTAATATGCTCAAAAGTCTCATTCCGCAGAGTAAAAGATGAGAGAATTTATTTCATAAGGGTTTTACTCACCCAAACAGAGTAAAACAACCTTTATAGTCGTTTAGCGAGAATCGAGTTAGGTGAACAACTCGAGTCTCATTCAGCAGAATATAAGAAAGAGAGAAGCGAGTCAAGTCACAAATGCGTAACGCCGACACATATGAGCTAAGTGACATGTCGTTTGTAATTAAGCGGGAAAATTTGACACATGACGTCAAGATCATTAAATGCAAAGACAATAAAAGCCGCGAAAAGAACGTGATTAATTACTTTTGCACGGTTTTATCCTCACCATTGATCAACTTTCAAACCTTTGAGATTCCGGTCGTCCTTTCACATCTCATACATATCTAAAATTGGTTTCGCTCTCCTCACTTTCACTCTCAAACTTTCAAAACTCTCAAGTATTCTTAGCAAACTTAAACCCTTTCCAGTTCTTGAAATATTCTCAAGAAATCAAAAATGGCACCAAAGCAATCAAGCGCTAAACTTTGGAAAACTCGAGAGAGAAGGTCCACACCGGTTCTTTGGTGGACTTTGAAGGCCTTGACAAGGAATCCGATGACAAAGAGTTGGCCAAGAAGATAGTCGATACCTAGAGAAGTCTCGGCTCAAGAAGTTTCTCTCTCTCGGAGATGACACAAACCTTCCAGGAGGAGGTTGCGTGTGTTCTATGTGAATGTTGTTGTTCACGACGATGGCATTCACTCTTTGGTGAATGGCAATGAGATTAAGTTGGTGGCAAACCTACTAAGTACCACGCACCTTCCAAACAGCAGACTCAAGGATTTGAGTTGTCATAGCCACATATTTTATTTTTTAAAACAAAATAATCAAAAAGAATGGAAAGTGGAGCAAGCGGGGATAGTGGAAGGAAAAATTGATAAAAGAAATAAAAGAAAATGATAATGGAGAAAATTAGTGGGGATAATGGGAAAATAAAATAATAAAAAGAAGGAAATAAAAGTTGATATGAAGTATTAGTTGATAGGAGAGATCGGACGAGAAGAATAAAGAGGAGGAAAGAAAGAAGGAGAAAGAAAGAAGAGAAAATAGAGAAAGAAAGAAGGAGAGGAAAGAAAGAATTAAGGACAAGAAATAAATTCTATTTGCGGTACAAAACATCCGAAAAAGTTTGAAGGTTTCGTAATTATTTCTTAATTTTAGTTTCACATTGAATTTGATTAAAATTTACTAATCCTATTATATAATAAATTATGTATAGATTCTCTTTGGGTAGAAGTCGGAGTGAATTTTATCATAGTTGATTCGACGAACCGGACAAGTAATCTCTCTAGTTTTCATATAAAATTAGGGTTTAAATTATTATGATTGAATTTTTATGTTTGGTAAAAAAAAGAAAATTATTTTCTACGATTAGTGAAATAGTAAATGCACATACCTTTTCAAGTAATATTGTTATTAATAAGCGAGAAGTCATTAATTATGCCTAGTATGTTTGATTTTATTTTCTCATTTCATTTATGAGATTTGGTAGGATTCTAATTACATAGTTTGTTAAGAAAGTTAAATGTTTATGGATTAGTTTAAATTATATAAAATATTAAGATTCCATTAGCTTAGTTAAATCTTTGTTATATATATTTATATAAATATTCATGCTCATAATAGATCTATTTGTCGAATTGAAAAATTGAGATTTGAGTTTCTTCAATTGACCGATCACCTTAACTAGTAATTTAATGGTGAAAATAGTTTAGTTTATGTGGATAGAAATTCATTTTCTTTTAATTCATTAAGCATGTTAATTGTATTTAAAAATAAAGGAATCTCAAGTTGTTCATTTTTGTTTTTATATATAAAATAATGTAAAACTCATTTCTCATTACTTTATACTTTACAATCTAAATCCTCATTAACACTATAAATAATGAATTGATTAGCAATGAAACTTAGGCTAATAACTAATTAAGCTTTCACTGTATAGATTAATGTAACTTTCTTAAATAAACTTATATGTGGTATATTAGCTTTTAATCTAGACTTTTACATACATGTTTATAAATTAAAACTTATATATATATATACCTATCTATATATATAAATGAATATATGGTTTTTCTAATTAGTTGTAGGTGGGATTTTCTCGATTAGTTGAATGTAAGGTCTTCTCTCAATTTATTTGGGCGAATGTGTTTTAATTATCATGTTTATGCTCTTAAGTTTATTTCTCAGTATTGAATTAAAGTTGCATCACTTAAGTTAATGCATCATGTTAATGTATGTTCATAGCATTTCACGAGCATAAAAAAGGTAAAGTTAAATTTATTCAGGTTTAATTTTAATTATATTTTTAAAGAAATGGGTGCATATTGTTCTATGATCTTTGAGTGCGTGGAAAATGGGCGCGGGGACGCGTCGACCATGTGCCGCTTGCATCTTGGAATAAATGTTATAATATTGTATTAGGCATGCATTCCCGCATGAGATTACTTGTTGAGCTTCTTTAAGCTCATCTCATGAATGTTTAATATTTTCGAGATGAGAACCCCGATGAGGAAGAAGATGGAAAGACCGCGGTGACTCGCGAACCCACGTCTTTCATGATTTTCATGTCATTTCAAGTTTTTTTTTAAAAAATGTTTGAAATTTAAATTCTATTGGAATGTTGACGGTCATTTTCATTTCATTATGTATGTTTCTCGGATTTATTTTTATTTCAATTATTAGTCTTTATTTCCGCAAATTTTGAAACGAAGTAAAGTTTTTATTATTCCGTATTTTTAAGGAAATTTTAAAGTATTTCTATTATAATTACTTATTTCCACATTAAAATTCAATAAGCTAGAATGTGCTACATGAGTGGTCATGAGTTCAATCTCATGAAGACATGGAAGGAGATAGCCAAGAAGGAGGTGGTCGGAAAGTCAATCCCTAAGCCACCAAGAAGTCCATTAAGGAGGAGTACCACAAGTTGATGGATATGGTAGCAAAATGTGTGGATATGAAGTTTGAGTCTTACAATTAGTCAGTCCCAAGCTAAGCTGATTGTTATTCTTCAATAATGGAGGAGTTGGAGGTGAATTGGAGAGAGTTCATGTTCGATCGCTAAACACCTAAATTAATCTAGCGACACTCACAAGTGTACGAGATCAATTGTTGGGTAGCAAGTTAACCACAAGTCGTCTCTCAAGGAAGACTTAGCCGACAAATAATTATTATGTATCACAATAAACAAAAAATAAATCCTAAACACTCTAACAAGATTTGTGATTTTAATTATCTAAAGAAAAATAAATAAAAAACCCCATTAAAACTAAACACAATTAAACCCGAAAAAACAACGATATGGATGAAGTTTAGGATTTTGGAATCATCTCATCGAACTTGCAAGCGAGAATATCAACTAATCGATCATACGGTTAACAAATATAACAAACATGTAAACATAAGGCCTATATCGATAACTTACATATCCACATATTAGGGCTATCGCAACAATTTGCCATTTTCATTAAGCCAAAGTTAGATAATACATCTTTGATTCATATAAAACCTCCTGAATAAATTTAGTCCAGGAATAATTTCTTCTCTCGATCTCAATTATTCCCTCAAAATAATCAAAAGTTGATCGGACAATCAATTATCAAGTAAAGCAATTCATTCAGAAAGCAAATCAATTAGTCAATACTCATGCTTGTTTGTTTGAATCAAATCATCATAATTCTAGAACAAAGAAATTAGTTCATGCTTGGGGATGAGATCATAATCTCAATTGAAGGAAAGAAAACAATCATAAAAATTATCATGCAACAATAAAAATCACCCAACAATTGAAACCAGATAAAAGAGATGAAGAATTTTCACGCTTTGATTAAGCCGCAAAAATAACTTCAATGGGAAGAACCCAAGCAATCCCAATGTTGAAAAGTAAGAGAAAAGAGAGAAATCTAGAGTCTAAAAGTGTTAAGAAGTAATGGTGTTCGAAAATATGGGCTCCCAAGTCTTATTTATAAGCCTAGAGTCGTATACAAGGTGGAAGAGCCAAAACAAAGCAAAAAAAAAATCGAAATTTCATGTCTTTGTAAGTCACCGTGTGCGTGCTTGCGCACTCTTGCGCCAAGACACACAGTGGCTCCACTGTCACGATCACAAGACACTTGAAACATTGGAATTTGCTCTCGGTGTCTTCTTATGAATTGTCGCTCTATCTCTTAGATTTCCATATCTACTTTAATGATCCCAATATTATTTTCTAGAGAGAGTTAGGCGAAATTACTAAGACGTATCATTTCCAAAATCTCATCTCTTGATTTCCACTTTTATATGATTTTAACCCATCCAAACATCTTTATTTGCATTTAGTATCGAAAATAGACATTATATAACTCTATCTTACCTTTTGTAGGTCCCAAGAGGTGTGAGTAAGGTTTAGAAGGGAGGGTTGAATAAACCTTACCAACTTTTCGATTTTAGTCCTTTTAAAATATTACGAGTTAAATACACAACTAAGTCCTCGAGGGGCTAAGTTAGTTAACCAAATAGAGTTAGCCACTCAATGACTGATTGAGTCATTTGTTGATAGAATAACTCAAATTTAGTCTAAACCTTAACTTGGTTGTGATGAGATTTTCATTGGAAGACTTAACACCTTCGAATTTGGTTTAACTTTGTTTTAAACACTTGATTTTAGCACTTTGTTAATTATCACTTGGATAGCAAATTATCAAATGAGATATAAAGTGTTATGCGAAAATAAAATGCTTTGAAACATAAATGACACAATAATTTTTATAGAGGTTCGAAGATGGGGTAATTCTTCCACTCCTCTCTTCTCCAACTCTGGAGGAATCCACTAAGTATTGATCGAGTACAAAGTGGTTATTAGTCTAGATACAAGTCTTGATCACACAAATAGACTTGATCCTTTGGGACTTAGTCCGAGATGCCTTGTTCACACAAAACGGCTTCTCGTCCGACTCACTTCTTCACAGGGCGGTCTGCTTTGCTACTTCACTCACTTGCTCAAGCTTCTTGGATTTAATCACGAAGCCCTCAAATAACTTGAGACTGGTTCGACCTTGAACCTTTCTACAATCCTCCTTGGAATGTAGACCCTTTTGATTCTTCAAAAGTTTCCTCTTCAATAGTTTGAAGTTGTCTTTCCTTCACGACTTGGTGTTGGATCGATTTCCTTGAGATTTAGGCTTGAGGATTTTGCTTCAATAACTTGAGAATATATTGCAGTTACGGTTTGAATTATTTCTTGAATGTTCCTTGTTCGGGTATGCAAGGTAATCTTTTCTCAAAGTGATTCCTCGGCCTTTTATAGTGGTCTTTCAAAAATCGCCCGTTGAAGAGATAGGCTGAATTTCAAAAGCCACTTGTGTTCGTTGGCTTGTCTTGTTGCGATCCTTGATGTTGACATTTCCTCGTATTAAATGAATGTCCACTTTTACGGTTCTAACACAAGGTGCGATGCTTCCCATTGGTTTATTCCTTTTGCACGCTTCGGGATGAGCACTTTAAGACATGGCAACATGGAAGTATTACTTGATTAAGTAATATTCTTGACTTTTATGCAACGGATTCTTTTCGATTAACTCCTCTTTGCAACCTTTTTGCCCAGGTGACTTGAGTCCGCTCCAATGATTGAAAGACTCATTTGTCACTTCAACTTGACTTGGCTTGGCTTCTTTTGTTGACTTGATGACTCTTCATACAAATATATATCACACCGATACTCCTTCATCGAGTTCTTGACATCTCTTCCTTGCCACACTCACCGCTTCACAATGAGTCTTCGTCCCTAGTCTTCAATTGACTTCTTGTATATCCAGGCATAGTGACTTGACTCACTCATACAACCATATCTATTACAATACAAATTACAAGGAAAATGGGGTGCCAACTTTCTAGTATAAGTTTTACATAGCATTCATCAAAATCTAAACAATAAATTTCCCAACATGTTCCCCTTTTTGATGATGCCAAAACTTAAAACATACAAACAAAATGTAAGCATCAAAGATACATACAGACAATGCAAGAATGAGAGAATGTATGCATAGAATCAATCTTTTTATTGATCATAACATTCTTGTCCTTTATACAAATTTGTTTACAATGTGTATCGGAGCAAACATATCATTCTCAGTATCTACGCAAAAGTATAGAAATTACAGATTTCTTATTCAACGTAGAGAAGACTTACATATATATGCATTTACAATAGTAAAATACACGAAGGGGTGGATGAAACACTTCATCGCCTTCGCTTCCCTCCTTTTTCTTCTTGACTCTGTCTCTGTACCTTCTCTTTTCTCTTCTTTTCATCTTCACCGCTTTCTTTTTCTCGTATGCTCTCTTTGCAGCATCATCTCTTCTCTTTCTTTCTTACATTTCTTCCCACACCGATCTTGTCTTTTATTTTCTTCTTCAATTCTTTTGACATACTCGGATTCTTCCTAGCCACTTCTATATTGGCCACTTCGTCATACGACCCAATAGATCCCTCATTTCTTACCAGGATCTATGTATTCAATGTTTTTGGGTAGAGGTCTAGGTCTCAAACCTCTTCCTCCATCGCTTCTTCCTATTCATCCGGTGTGTATTGTGACGGAGCCTTCCTTTTATCAATTGACTTTACGCTTGTAGTCACCGATCCGCCGTAGTCTCGCCGCTTATCGATTCTTCGCATGCTTAAGGCCTTTTTCCCGGATAAGTCCCGAGGCTTGGGCCATGGACATGTTCTCGGGTGTATCCTTCGGATTCGAGCGTTTTGATTTCATCAATCGATCTAGCTCATTTCCGACGCGTCAAATGGCATCCAGATCTTTTCTGCCGGAATGCCTCCAAATTGTTTTAACATCTCTTCAACATGGGCATCCGTTCTTTTGTCAAAATCCTCCATCTCTCGCTTCTATAATCTTTTTCTTATGAGACATGGGCACATCGGTGGTAGAGTGGCGAGTTACAAGAAGTTTGCTTGATGATGTCGGCCGTGACGTGACCTTGCCGAGGGTTTCGGCAAAGCATTAAGGCCGCATCCTTTGACCTTTCCCCCTCAATAGATTTTCCCTTCTCCTTCCCCTTCTCAACAGTTGTATCTTCCTTCTCTACGATAGTTGTTTCCTTTTCTTTCTCACCAACCGTCCCCTTAAGCATCTTCTGGTATTCCTCTTCCCCTTTTTTGGCATCATCAAAGGAGAGAGGAACCCTTGGGAACATACCAGCAAGCATGAAGTCCATCTGCTAATAGCTGAATTTTGCTTGAGTCGGCCGCGGAGTATCTTTGTTTCAAAACTCGAGCGGGTGGCTTTGGACTCGGCCCACTCAGTTTAATTTCAGCCATAAGAAGGCCAACTTGGCATTCATATTTTCCTCTACGCACGAAGTTCTTTGCGATGAAATTCACGCAGATAATTCCATTTCAGTTGTATGGGAGGCATGCAATCTCTCCATATATGTCGGATTGTCGGCCTCCATACCAAAGATTATGTTTTATAGTGCCTTGAAGTAGCGAACTTGCTCGAGACGCATGGCACTCTGCTGTTGAGACCATTCCCTTATCCTGACCACCACTCCTCTCAAGTCTGCTGTGAGAGTGGCATCTCTCGTTGTCCGGCGCATGTCGAGAGAGGCTTGGTGCCGTTCAATCTTCTCAATCTCTTCACAGATCTTCTTGAAGATTTCACACATCTCAGCTGTCTGACTTGAGTCGCTTGTCCGACTTGAGTCGATTGTCGGCCACTCTGCATCGTAATTGAAATTAATCGCACAATTGAATCAAGACGGATTATAGGGTCTTCTTGGATGGTGTAGAGCTTTTGTTCTCTTGCGCTTTCTTCTTCAAGTACGGGCAAAGAAATGAGAAAAAGGAAATACTTCTTCATAAGCATCGTCTCGCACTTGAGATATTGTGCGCGAGGTGGTCTCTGCTGCAGCTCTGGAAGCCTGCGCAGTTGACTGTGATTCAGCTGGGCCTTTGATGGTATTGACCCAGCTGGCTGAGCCTCACTGCCTTAACAGCTTCTTCTCTCGTCTCAAATGGTTTGTCCTTTTGAGTTAGTTGACTCCTCGGCCATATCAAGATGTAGCGTCATCGGAAGATGATGAGACTTTAGGGTTTAGCTCATCATCAAAATTGAACGTTTGTCGAGCGACGCCTTGAATTCTGCTTACTCGTACTTGGAAGAACATCCTCGCTGAATCCTCTTTAGCAGGGGTTGATTCATCTTCATCTGTGGATCCCGGAATGTTGTATCGGATCATCCTAGAGTCATGAAGGGCGCTGATTTCCTCCTCAATCAACAATTATGTTCGAGGAATGCTCTTATCTCCTTCATTTTTACCTGGAAGTCTCAACCTCCCTTAGGCCTTCATTACCTCATGCGTCAACTGCGCAGGGGCCTTGTACTATCCCTTCGACAGCGCACTGTCTTAGGGTCTTCTGTGCGGCATCCACAGAGTCTCAACTCCGTGGATTGCACTTTCATTTCCTAGAGTGTTAACGCCCGGGCGATCCATCATGTGCCTCGATCGCATCGAACGCCCTCGGCCAGTAGCGGTTTTCACTTGGAGAGATAGACTTAATTGTCCGAGCTTCATCGGTGACAACTTGCTGTTGTTCTATTTCTTTTCCCTTCTCCACTTTGCCTCCTAGATTCGGGGTGGAGTCATCTGCAGATCCTCGACCTAGGCTGCGGTGGGTGAGTTTTCCTCACCGGTGGCGCACCACCAATGACTTATGTTGGGGCCACTCTGCTCCAAACTCCCGGCTTTGTCAAATGAGTTTCAGCCATGGGGGCGGTGGTAAGACACCTTCAATAGGGGTTGGCTCAACTTGGGTCCCCAAGTTCCCGCTTCATCCCCATCTCCCGGGATCCGTTCTCCGAGTGAGTGGGGAAGTGGTTCTAGCAATAACAAAGTGGAAATCTGTTTGTACCACTCCCAACGGATCAATCTCCACCGAGATTTGGAAGACTCTCTTGGTCCTTCCCTTAGCTATTGCTCATGCATCATTTTGGATTCCATGGCTGGTTGCATGTCCAATTTCTCCTTTGCGAAGAACTTGATCCATGTCCTTATCACTTTCTCGAAAGAGCATCGTATGCGGATGAGTGTGATCGCTGGTTCCAAAGAAGAGGACAAATGTTTGGCTTTTTCTCTAGCCTCTCTCGCTTCCTCACCGCTCTAGTCTTTTCGTTTTCCTTCCGAATTTACATATTGATGCAATTATCCTCATCAAGGGCTTGCAATACAATATCAACTTCAAGGAACCTAAAGAGTTACTCTTCTTCCTCAATAAACTCGGGATGTTCAAACTGCTCCCTAGAGTGACTCAACTTCCATTTCCTCCACGCTCGCAGACGATTACGGATGTCCGGGTGCAGTGGAGAGTACATAATTACATCATCGTCTTCATCCTCCCCCGTCGCCCTTCTTTTTTTCGGAATGGAGGGTAGCAAACTCTACTGCGCTTCGCCCTCTGCAAAGATCTGTCACGTGGAGACACGATCCTGTCAACAGGGATTCTTCTGTCTTCGCCGCTTCTTGTTCCTCGGTGTTATGTCCACACTGGTCTTCAATTTGCCTCTGCTGACCGCCTCAAGAAACTTGGTTGTTTCATCAATAATTTCGAGATCGCACTTCTTCAAATAGTCCCAGAGACTTTTTCCAATGGGAGTGGCGGACCAATTGTCTTCTCAATCTCTCAAAGCTTGGTGATTCTTCTTCTTCATTTTGTCCTTACCGAGAGAAGTTCTGGTTCGGATACTTCTTCCTCAAGATCCTTGGCGGCGGGGCCTCGTGCATCTTTCTTTGACCGAGGAGCGCCTTTCTTGGCTTGCGCCTCCTCTTCTTTTTGATGGTTGGAGAAGGTATTTGAGGTTCCTTCTCTGCCTCGGTTGCAGGGGCAAGAGACACGGCTGCAGGGGCAGGTGACTCGGCTGCAGGGGCAGGTGCATCTTTCTTCTTCGCCGCGGGGCATCTATCTTCTTTGCAAATCGCATGGGCGAGCTTTCTTCTTAGGAGGGGAAGTAATATTGTTTCTTCAAGATCACCGATTCCCCTTACCGTATCCGCCCTCTTGGCATAGGCTCTCTTCTAAGATCCCGAAAGGTTTGCCCGAACATCTTCTTGTTGACATGGAACGACTTTCCATGTCGGAGTGGAACACCCTTCACCTCCATCAAATGGCCGATTACAAGGCCATAGCCTAGAGATCCTCCAAATGACCCATCGTCCTTGAAGGACTTATTCGCAACATTCTCGCGTAGTCCGCCGGCGAATTCCCGCCCCGCTTGATCTTCTTCTCCTCCATGATTGCAGCCATGACGATCGCCTTGGTTTTGGACACCGATTGAAGCTTCCAAACTTCATGTCTACACATTTGGCGATGATATCCAACAGTTTGTGATAAACATCCTTCGCCAGCTTCTTGTCGGCCGTAGACAACTTTTTGCAAAGACACTCGGGTTTGGCCAATTCCTTCCATGTAGCGACCAAATCAATGTCGGCTTCATATATCTCCATGCCCTCCGACGACAATAAAACAAAGCTCGCAAGGTACTTTGCGCAGTGATTATAATGTCGTTGCGGTGGACGGAGGACTTAATCCCTTTGTAGGTCCCAAGGGGTGTGAGTGTAAGGTTTAGAAGGGGGGTTGGATAAACCTTACCAACTTTTCGATTTAGTCCTTTTAAATGTTCGAGTTGATACTACACACCGTGTCCTTGGTGGACACTAATTTGGTTAATCAAGAGTTAGTCACTCAACAAACTCGACTGAGCCGTTGATAGAATAACTCACTTTTGTTAAGATTAAAGACTTAGTTCAACTGTAGTTTGTTTTCGGTGGAAGACTTAACACCCTTAAACTTGAATTAGTACTTAGAGATTATCAAGTGGATAGCAAATTTATCACAGAGTTAAATAAATAAGATGCAGAATTAAAGTGTTGAAATGTAAATGACACGATAAGTTTTTATAGAGGTTCAAGATGGGGTAATTCTTCTACTCCTCTCTTCTCCAACTCCCCGGAGGAATCCACTAGGTATTGATCGGTATACAAAGTGGTAATACCGGATATAAGTCTTGATCACACAAATGACTTGATCCTTGGGACTCGATCCGAGATGCCTTGGTCACGCACCGCTTCTCGTGACGACTCGTGCGACTCTTCTTCAGTGGCAGGCGCTTTTGCTACTACAGCCCACTTGCTCAAGCTCTTTGGATTTGATCACGAAGCCCTCCAAAAACTTGAGACTGGTTCGACCTTGAACCTTCCTACAATCCTCCGTGGAATGTAGACCCCTTGATTCTTCAATAATTTCCTCTTCAACTGATTGAAGTTATCTTTCCTTCACAGGTGAGTGTTGGATTGATTTCCTTCGTAGTTTAGGCTTGAGGATTGAACTTGAATGATTTGAGAATATTTTTGGTTACAGATATTGCTTTTCTAGCTCGTATTTGTTTTTTTAAATGTCAAGGTAACCAACATTCTCTCAAATAAACTCCTCGACCTTTTATAGTGTCTTTTGAAAATTTGCCCGTTGAAGAGATAGGCTTATTCTCAAAAGACACTTGTGGTCGTTGGCTTGTCTTGTTGCAGTCCTTGGAATTGCCACTTCCTCGTATGAATTGTTCTTCAGCTTTTCAGAGTTCTGACATGGTGCAGTGCTTCCCATTGGTTTATTCCTTTTGCACGCTTCTGGGACTGAGCACTTCAAGAAAGGTAGCATGGAGGTATTACTTGTTTAAGTAATTCTCTTGATTTCTCGTAACGGATCTCTTTCGATTATCTCGACTTGACCGCATTTCCTTGCTTTCCCCGTGTGACTTAGAGTCGACTTCCAATCATTGGATGACTCTTCCGTCACATTTGAGATTTGGCTATCTTGAGTTGACTTAATCGATACTTTACTCACCGCATCTCACTATGCCTTCATCGAGTTCCCGTCTTCTCTTCTTTTGCCATACTCAAATGTCTTGCTTTGCGAGTCTTCCTTCTAGTCTCCAATTGTCTTCTTGCATGTTTAGGCATAGTCGACTTAACTCAAATTGACCAGCCATATTTATTACAATGTAGTTTACAACAAAAATGGGGTGCCAACTTCCTATTCTAAGTTTTACATGGCATTCATCAAAATCTAAACAATAAATTTCCCAACAATTTCCCCCTTTTTGATGATGCCAAAACTTATACATTCAAAGTGTAAATAGCAAAGATACATACAGATAGTGCATTCACAGAGAATGTATGCGTAGAATCAATTCTTTTATTGATCATAACATTCTTGTCCTTTACACAATCAAGCATACAAAGTGTATCGAGCAAACATCTATGTCTACGCAAAAATAGAGAATTTACAGATTTATTACAGAAGACTTACATAAAATGTATTTACGTAGTAAAATACATGAAGGGGTGGATAGCAACACTTCATCTCCTTCGCTTCCTCCTTCTTTCTTCTTCTTCAGCTCTGTCATCTTCTGGTCTTCTTTTCTTTTTCTCATCTTCAACTGCTTTCTTCTTCTTTTCATACGCCTTCCGGCAAACTTCATCTCTTCTTAATCTTTCTTGTCTCTCCTCCCATAGCTGAGTTTGTCTTTTATTTTCTTCTTCAATTCTTTTCACATACTCGGATTGTTCTTAGCCACTTGCGATTGGCTACTTCACAAAACCAACCCGAGTAGATCCCTCCTCTTTTGCCTGGATCTATGTACTCAATGTTTTTGGGCAGAGGTCTAGGTCTGAAACCTCTCCCTCCACCACTGCTTCTTCCTCTACCTCTTCCTCTGGGCGTGTATTGTACTGGGGCCTTCTTTTTCCCAACTGAGTGACTAGCGGAGTGACCAAAGAGAGTGATCGTTAGTCCGCTTTGCACTGTCGCGCTTCTTCACATAGTGTGAGACCTTTTTCCCAAGATAAGTCCCGTGCTTGAGCCATGGACATGTTTGCGAAGTATCCTTCGGATGCGAGCGTTTTAAATTCATCAACTGATCTTGGATGAGTTCCGCCATCCGAGATGGCATAAGTGTCTCTGTCTCACCGGAATGCCTCCATGTTGTTTCAAAATATCCATTACTCGGGCATTCATCCTTCCTTCCACTTCCTCCATCCCGCTTCAATCGTCTTTCTTTGTTAGCCATAGTTACAACAGTGTTGGAGTGGCGAGTCACCGGGAGTTTGTTGATAATATCACCGTGACAAGACCTTGTTGGGGGTTTGTGCAATCATCAAGGTCACATCTCTCGATCCTTCCCCCTCAACAGACTTCCTTTCTTTTCTCTTGAAACTTCCTCACCGCCTTTTTTCCTTCACAAATGCTCCATCTTTCTCAACTTCGAGATCCCTTCAGCGCTTTTTAGGTATTCCTCTTCCCCTTTTTGGCATCATCAAAGGAGAGAGGAACCCCTGAAACAAACTAGCAAGCAAGAAGTCGAGTCCGTGATAGCCAAGTTCTCGCTTCGAGTCCGTGCGGAGTATGTTGCGCGAAACTCGGAGCGAGTAGCGTTGGATTCAACTTTTTGCGCTTCATCTCACCATGAGAAGGCTGAATTTTTTATCCATGTTTTCTTCCATACGCAGGAGCTCATTCTTATTTTGCTCACGCAGCAGCTTTATCTTAGCAAAGGTGAGATTCATGCATGTGCTCAATGTGTTCTCTCAATTTTGTCTTCGCATCGATTCTCACCGCCATACCAACAAACTTGTTGAACAATGTTCTGAAATATCTAGCTTGTTCCACACGCATTGTTTGTTGTTGTTGCCACCACTCCCGGATTCTCGACTAGTATGCCTCTCAAGTCGCAGTAAGGTTGGCATCTCTATTATCCATCTCATGTCCATCGAGGCCTGGTGCCTCTCCATCCGTTCAATTTAAGTAAATAATGCTTTGAACATCTCCCGAACTTCAATTTTTCCCTCTTGCGGTGACGGCCAAGCAAATCAAAATCATAGTCACCGAACGATGGTATCCGATGGAATGACAGATCTGGTCTGTGGGAAGCGCTCGAGATCTCTTTCGACTCTTCGGGAGGTCGGGTACCTCCGAGAGAGAAGGGAAATGATTCTACAATGGGATCATCACGGGCAACTGGGATTTGTTCAATGATGAGTGGTACTCGTGAAGTTCCTTGTGGAGTCGAACTCTGCTGCACTTGGGGAGCCCGCGATGGACTCTGTTTTAGCTGGGTCTCATTGTGAAGTTGACCCGACTTTGCCGAGCCTCACCATGTCTCAACAACCGTTGGTCTCACTGGTTTTTCCACGTGAGTTGACCGTCCTCGGCCTTATCAAAAGCGTCATCGGACGATGATGAGATTTCCATGGGTGGCTTATCAAAGTTGAAAGTTTGACGAGTAGTCTTGAGGTCGACTTACTCGTGGTTGGAACATCCTCACCGAGTCTTTTGGATCGATCACGGGGGATGACTCGGCTTCATCGTCTCCTTCCGATCCCGAGAAAGGTTACATCAGGATTATCCTGGGAATCGTGAAGCGCTTATCTCCTTTTCTCGATGGATCAATGATAGCAGGAGGGATGTTCTCAGCATTTCTTGACTTTTTACCCCGGAAGTCTCAACCTCCCGTGGACCTTCATTACCTCCTGCCGCAGCCTCAATCTGCAGCGAGGCCTGACATCCCTTTCGACAAAGTGTCACTGTCTTAGGGTCTTCTACGGTGGCATCCATTGAGTCTCAACTCCATGGATTGCACTTTCGTCGCCCGCAGTGTTAACTCCCGTACATTCCTTCATGTGCCTCGACCGCATTAGCAGCGTCATTATTAGCCTTCAGAGCGATTGGCACCTCCGAGAGAGCGATCTCAATCGTGCGAGCCTCGTCGATGACAACTTGCTGTGTACTTTGTGTTTGTTCCTTATCCACTTCGCCTCCTAGATTCATTGTGGAGTCACCGCAACATCCTCCGACCTTGCCGCGAGAGGAGTTTCCCCCTCGGTGGCACACCACCGAGTGACTTGAATGGGGTCACTCGTCTCCGGACTCCCGGTTGTTCCCATTGAGTATTCAGCCGTTGTGGCGGTGGTAAGACACCTTCATTAGGGGTTGGCTAAACCGGGGTCCCCACTATCCCGGTTTCATCGCCAGCCTTAGTTCCTTCTTCCGAGTGAGTCGGGAAGTGGTGGCAAAGAACAACGGTGGCAATATGCCTTTTCACCACTCCCATTGGGTCTATCTCCAAACGGTGTTTTTGGAGGACTCTCCGTCTCTCCATCATTCTTTGTTCATGAAGGATTCTAGATTCTCGCATTGCGTCTTTGCATTTGCAATTCTTCCGTGGCAAAGAATAGGTCCGATCCTCATCACTTTCTCGATAGGGCGTCAAAGTGAGGATGTGTATGCTCAGGTGCCGGTGATAGGCGGAGATCTTTGGCCTTCTCACGTGCCTCTGCGTCCTCACCGCTTTAGCCCGTTCATTTTCTTTTTGAATTTCCAGTATATTTATGCAATTATCCTCTTCAAGGGCTTGCAAGATCGTGTCCACCTCAAGAAATCAAGAGTTCTTCTTTCTCAAAGAATGAACTCGGATATTCAAACCGCACTGGATAGGCTCGCCTTCCATTTCCTCCACTCTCGCAGACGATTTTGAATGTCCGGATACAATGGAGAGTGCATGACTACATCGTCTTCATCATCCTCTTGTTGGCCCTCGTTTCCAGGTATTGAGGGTAGCAGACTTGCCGCTTAACACCTTCAGCAGCCTCTGTGCACATGGGAGAAACAACCCCGTCAACAGTGATTCGGCCGCCTCGGCCATTCTTTGTTCCTCACTGCTTCGACTACACTGGGTCTTCAAGTTGCCTCTGGACATCGGCCTCAGCAGACTTGGCCGTGTCATCAATCGCTTCGAGACTCTACTTCTCCAGCAGCCTCGGTATCTTCTCCAGGTTGAGTGATAGACTCAGTGTCCTTTCAAGCTCGGAGAGCTTGGAAAGTCTTCTTCTTCTCTTTGTTTTAACCAAAGGGATTTCTCCCACTTCCTCCTCGGTTCATTGAAGGTGAATGCCTTCGCAGATGTCTTAGAGGTAGTCGCCTTCCTTGTTGTGGCGATCCTTCCTTCTTGATAACTCGGAGAAGGGATTAATGGTTCATTCTCCATCATGGTGCGGGGCAGGAGACACGGCCGCGGGGCGGTGACTCTACGGCCGCAGGGGGAGCAGCGATTTGTTTTTCTTTGCTGCGGGGCAACAGCTTCTCTTAGCAAACCGGGGCAACCTTCTTCTTAGGTGGACAGGGGGACAACTATATCTTCATGGTCACCGATTCCCCCTCACTCGTATCGCCTCTCTTAGCGTAGGCTCTCTTCCGTGTGCCGAGAGGTTTGATCTCAACATCCTCTTGTTTACATGGAATGCCTTTCCATGTCGAAGAGGGACTCCTTTTACCTCCATCACCGCCAATCACTGACCGTATCCTGGGAACCTCCAAACATTCCGCCCTCCTTGAAGGATTTATTCCCTACATTTTGGCGATCTGCTGTAGACAAACTCAGCCCAGATTCACTTTCTTTTCTTCAATGATCGCAACCATTACGATCAATTTCGCTGACATTGGTCAAAGCCGCCAAATTTGATGTCTATTCATTTGGCAACGATGTCCAACAATTTGTGGTAGTCCTCCTTCAAGACCTCTTGTTAGTCAGACTATCTTTTCAACATAGTCGGTCTTGGCTACTTCCTTCCAAGCAACAAATGCAAGTTAACATCAGCTTCATTGATTTCTCGTGCTCCTTCCGCGGTAATGAGCAAAGTTGTTCTACCAAATCCTTAGCGGTGATGATGAACTCCTTCCCGTGAATGCAGAGGATTTGATCCCCTCATCGTGAATCTCGAGCGTTGACGTAGAACGTGCGACCTATTCCACATAGGTCATCGGAAACTCCATCGTCGAAATGGTTTTAGCCCAGGCGTGTCGAGTTTTTCAGAATCTTCTTTATGAGGGCGTCATCGGACCCCTGTTTGATGATTCCCTCAAAATCTACAAAGAGACCCTGTGGATTTGCTTTCCCATCTTGACAAAATCGTGACTAGATGCCATTTTTCATTTTCACCGAATGAAACTTAGAAGATGATTTGAAGATTGATAGGGTTTTGAGAGAGTTTTAGCCTTTGCTTTTGAGAGAGAAATGAACAGTTTTTGGTAATGTGTGAGAGAAACGGGCGTAAATGGTTTAAGTATGGTTCATGAAAGGACGTGCGGGTGGTTTTTGAAATGTGATCGAAATTAACGGCTAAGATTTTGCACGCCGATTAGCATTTAATGTCTCGTATTTAATGCGGCAAGATTTATATCCAATCATAAGCTTGGTGTGCGGCTTTTGCCTCAGACATCGTCATAATTATCTTGACGTCATTCTTAAAAACATTCCCGCTTAGTAAAAACGACGGGCGTTTTTGTCACTTTGCTTATAAATGACTCAAACATCCCTTAGCCGATTTAACTCTTCTTCTCACGATTCTCCTAGTGACTCAAATTTTGTCGCCTAACTCGTGCATTGTCTTTCCAATATGGTGATTCACTTAGGCCGATTTGAGAGTTCAACTTTTTTCCCTTTTCGTGTTTCATTTCTTTTCTTTGAGTCTTCGAGTGTCACCACTCAATTAACCCTAACTCATGCTTGAGTTCTTCAAATCTTGACTCACATAATGGTTTTGTGAATATGTCACCAACCTGTTTATCGCTTGAAATATATTCCAATGTGATGTCCTTCTTTTCAACATGATCTCTTATGAAGTGATATCTCGACATCGATATGCTTTGTTCTTGAGTGCAACACAACATTTTGAGTGATTGCAATTACACTTGTGTTATCACACATGATTGGAATTTCCTTTTCTTCAACTTCATAGTCTCTCAAACCGGCCTTTGTCTCATCCATAGGACTTGGGCACAACAATGCCCGCAACTATGTATTCTCGCTTGGTTTGTAGAGGTGGCTATTGAATTTTGCTTTTTGCTAAACCAGAAATTAGCCTTTGTTTCCAAGCATTTGACATGTGCCTCGAGGTGCTCTTCCTGTCAACTCTACATCCAAAGATAGTCGAGTCCGAATAGCCAATTAGCTTGAATCCACCTTCCTTTGGATACCATAAGACAACTTCTTGGCTTTCTTTCAAATATCTCAAGATTCTCTTGGTCTGCATCATGTGGCTTTCTTTTGGAGCAGATTGAAATCTTGCACATACACCTACAAAGAAAGGTGATGTCCGGCCCGCTGCTTTGTGAGATAGAGCAATGATCCAATAAGTGCTCAGTATCTTGTTTGATCTACAGCCCGCCATCCGCATCCATATCCATTTTGACTGATGTATTCATTGGTATTTTCACATAAGACTTCTCTTCCATACCAAATTTCTTCATTAAATCTCTGGTGTATTTTGTCGACTTATGAAGGTTCCATCCTTCAGATTGTTTCACTTGGAGTCCAAGGAAGAATGTCGACTCTCCCATCATTCTCATTTCGAATTGCTTTGCATGAGGTTTGAAAATTTATCACACACTCTTTGTTTGTGGATCCAAAAATAATGTCATCCACATATATTTGAACAAGCGATGCTCTTCCCGTCTTGAATTCTCAAGAGTGTTCTATCCACTTTTCCTTTTGTGAATCCATTCTCGGTTAGGAAGTGTGATAAAGTATCATACCATGCTCTGGGTGCCTGTTTCAATCCATATAGAGCTTTCTTGAGTTTGTATACCTTATCTCCAAGAGTCTTCTCGCTCAAATCCCGGAGGTTGTTCAACATACACTTCTTCTTCCAATAAACCATTAAGAAATGCACTCTTTACATCTATTTGATATACAATGAAATTCTTGTGAGTGCGCATAGGCTAGAAACATCCTTATAGCTTCCAATCTTGCTACAGGGGGCAAATGTTTCATCAAAATATATCCCTTCTTCTTAGCAATATCCTTTGGCTACTAATCTTGCTTTGTTTCTTACCCCACAGAACCTTCCTCGTTCATCTTGTTTCGAACACCCATTTAGTGCCAATAACATTTTGATGGGTGGGTCTTTGAACTAATTCCCATACTTTATTTCTTTCAAACTGATTCACTCTTCTAGCATAGCTTGAATCCAATGTGTGTCATCCAATGCTTGTGACACATCTTTAGGCTCTATTTGTGAGATAAAGCATGTGAACATAGCTTCTTGTTGAGTTCGGATCTTGTTTTGACACCTTCTCTTATATCTCCAATGACTAGTTACGTGGATGGTCTCTCAGCCATCTTACATCGAAGTTGGAGTAAGTTAGCCGGATTCGATCGTCTTGCAGCTATGTTGCTTTGATCACTCTCTCGTCATCACTTAGCCGCAGATTTTCCACTGCTTTTGAGACTCGGCTATCTCATCTTCATCTAAGTTTATAATTCGACTTGACTTCATCATAGGGACTCTTACGCATGGTTGATTCAAATTATCACCGATTCTTCCATGTCTTCTCCATTTACATTTGGCTCATCAAACACCACATGAATGGATTCCTCTGTAACCATAGTCCTCTTGTTGAGTACTCAGAGGCTTTGCTTTCACCGAGTATCCCAAGAAGATACCTTCATCACTTTAGCATCAAAAGCCTTCAAATTATCTTTGCCATTGTTATGGATGAAGCATTTGCATCCAAATATTCTAAAATATGCAACATTTGGTTTTCTCCCCGTCCAAATCTCATGGGAAGTCTTTGTCGGTGTCCGTTTATCATGCATCTATTTTGAGTGTAGCATCTTTGTGTTTATTGCTTGACCCGCTTGACTAACATGGTCCTTGCTTTCTTCTTTGAGAGTTCTATTCTTTCTTTCTCGCAACTCCATTCTCATTTTGGGAGTCCTTGCTGCAGACAATTCATGACCAATACCATTTTCTATACCATATTGAGTTATTATACCATTGACAAACTCGGTTCCTCTGTCGATCTTATTTTGATAATGGTTTGCTCTTCTCATTTTGAATCCTCTTCATCACCGTGGTAGTTTTAGTTTCTTTCTTTCTTCTTACACATGAATATTGTCCATGTATATCTTGAGTAGTCATCTATTACCACCAAGGTGTATTTCTTCCCACTTATGCTAGATGGTTCAACTGGACCAAATAGATCCATATGTAGCAGTCTGCAATATTCTTGTTGAAGATGGACATGTCTTTTCTTTGAATGATGATATGATTTGTTTTCCTTCGACATCGTCACATATACTCTCATTCTTGTATACTTGAGTCCGAAGTCCTTCCACAAGATTGCTTCCGCAAACTTGTTAATCGTTTGAAATTCGGGTGACTCGGCTTCTTGTACCACAACCAACTTGATTCACCTGTGCTCTTTGATAAAAGACAGTGATGGGTGTTGCGATTGACCAATCCACGACATGCATGTTCTTTTGTCGCATCCTTGCAACACAACTTCATTTGATTCAAGATCCTTGATTTGGCATATACCCATGTTAAATCCAACATTATAACCCTTGTCACGAGTTGGTTGATGCTTAGCAAGTTGAAGTTGAGTCCTTCAACATATGCAACATCCGTGATTTTTAATCCATTTTCTTGATGGATCCAATGCCTCTTATTTCACCTGGAGCTTCATTTCCTCCAAATATGACTTTTGCTCCTTTGACTTCCTTGAATTTTGACATATTTTTCTTGTTTCTTGTCATGTGTCCGGAACAATGCCACTATCCATGTACCAGGTTCCTTGGCACTCACTGCTCCTTGAACCCGCAAACAAGGAAATTAAGTTTTAGGTACCCATACTTGTCCGGGTCCCGAGGGGTTAGTATTGTAAGATGATCCAACCAACCTATAGCCAAATGATTTGACTCTAAGGGGTTGCCATCTATCGATGCCATAATCATAATTAATTTTGGCAAATTGCTTGGGAATTCTAGGTTCATACAAAATTGTCTTTTGTCCGTATGCTGTGTATGTGTTTAGCAATTGCCTTCTTTGGGTAGTTGTGATATTTAGTGTAGTGCCTAGGTGCATATGTGTCTTTGATGAAAGCTCTTATACCTTTGGAATGGCCTTTCTTTGAGTTCTTGGCCTTTGCCATTTGGGCTTATATTCCATAGGTCTTTCTTTGATAGTTCACATTATTCCAATCACTTGGCTTGGTATTTTCTACCATTCCCATCATATGTGTTTCTTTCATAGATCTTCCGGGTTTTTGGTAGCTCTGTTTCTTCTTTACTGAGTATTTCTGTTTGGAGTTTGCTTTGAGGAACTCACTGGATTTCTTCTCACTGTCCTCTCAAAGACACTCAATCGGTCATTTTCCTTTTCCTTTATAACCAAGTCCAGTTTGCTTGTAATTGTGCTTTGGAATAAATGTGTGTACACCATTTGGAGTTTTGGATTTTTGAGATACTTCATTGCTAGAAGATCCTTTTTCCAAAATCACTTTTGGAGCTTGACATAGCACAGAGGAATTAAATCCTAAGCCTCGTCTTGTCTCCACATTCTCTTTGACTCATAATAAGATCATCCAATGATTTAGATGCCTTAGTGAATGAGGCAATCACATTTTTGAGGTCATTTTCCCTCTTTTCTATAGCAGCTATTTATGCTATTAGCTTAGCATTTTCGATCTTTAAACTTTCATTCTCATCACTATTTGACTTAGAGTACTCAACTCCTTAGTCACCGTGAGTTTTGGCTTTTGAGTAGGCTCAAGTTTTCCTCATTTAGTAGTGTGTGTGAGGATTTAATGTGTTCAAAATCTTTCATCATTTTGCCTAATGAATCATAAAGATCGTGGGTGATGAAGTGTGTGTGTCACGATCACTATCACTAGAACTGAGTGTGATGAGTTAGAGTGTACCTCATCTTCTTGGTCAAAGGTTGGTCTTGTTCCTTGGCCATCAAACGATCAAGGCTTCTTCTTCGAGTCACTTGAGTAGTCACTTCACTACTCTCTCAATCACCGTGTCTCTTGACTTGGGTCATTTAAAGCTCTCTGCAGCCAACATTGCCTTTTTCTTTTCTTGCCTTCTTTCTCTCAAGACCTTTCTTTCTTCTTCATTCCTGTATTTGTTGACTACGAGGATATGGGCAATCAATGGCATAGTGACCTGGTTGCCTACGGTTCAAAGATAGATTTTCAACCTTTTGATCAGCCTCTTTCCATTCTTCGATTGTCGGCCTTTGATATTCACTTTTTGATGCTTTGTTCTCTTGGTTGGCCTATCTTCCCTTGACTTGGAGGAGATGAGTGTCTTCCGGAGGATTCGCCCTTGCCTCTCTTGTAGTTCTTATTGAAGAACTTGTTAAACCTTTTAACCATCGGGCTATTTCCTCCGGGTCAATGACTTCTTTGACCTCGGCTCTCTTGCCATCCTTAACAATTAGAGTAGTCATTTTTGGGTACAAATGCCTCTTCCTGGTCTTTTCTTCTCGGCTTAAATTCGTAGGCTTTGAGATCCGAGAATAGCTCATGGTTGGATGTCTTGGATAGGTCCATGGAGTGTCTCATGGCCATGACTTTCATATCCCACTCGGTTGGGAGACTTCTTAGAATATTCATACACATTTCCTTCGTGTATATTCTTTTTCAAGTGCGATAGCTCATTGGTAATTTACGTGAACCGAGCATCCAGTTGATCCAGGGTCTCTCTTGCGATCATTTTGAAATTTTCAAATTTTCTCAATACACCACCGATAATTTATTTTCCTTGATTTGCTCCGAGCCTTCACAAATCAATGTTAGCTTGCCCTGATTTCTTTAGCCATTTTGCATGATTTGACTTTATTGAACATGGCTTTGTCCAAGGTTTTGTAAAGAATGTCCTTGGCCACATTGTCCAGTTTATATCTTTTTCTGTCATCATTTGTCCATTCAGACTCTTGGTTTTTCAACCATAGCTGGTCTAGAGCAACATCCTCTTCACTTCACCTTCACCGCAGCTCTCTCCTTACGATTGTGTTCACTTTAAAAATTTGCAGGTGGCCCATCCTCTATCACTATCCACATCTCATCATGTAATGCCGATAGATGAGCCCGTGCATGCGAATTTTCCAATCATCAAATTCTTCAATTGTGAACATAGGAATGCGTGTCAAATTTGCTTCCATGATAATAACTTTTAATGATAAAAAGAGTTTTGAAAAACTTAAGTACTAAAACAAACTTTGAAAAATTTGGAGATCTAGTTCAAGAACTGGTCACGGAAGGCTCAATGAACCAACCGCTCCGATACCACTTGTAGGTCCCAGGGCGTGAGTGTAATGTTTAGAAGGGGTGTTGAATAAACCTTACCAACTTTTCGATTTAGTCCTTTTAAATGTTCGAGTTGATACTACACAAAAGTGTCTTTGGTGGACAACTAATTTGGTTAATCAAGAGAGTTAGTCACTCAACAAACTCGATCGAGCCGTTTGATAGAATAACTCAATTTGTTAAGATTAAAGACTTAGTTCAACTGTAGTTTGTTTTCAGCGGAAGACTTAACACCCTTAAACTTTGTTTAGTACTTAGAGATTATCAAGTGGATAGCAAATTTATCAAAGAGTTAAATAAATAAGATGCGGAATTAAAGTCTTTGAAATGTAAATGACACGATAAGTTTTTATGGAGGTTCGAAGATGGGGTAATTCTTCTACTCCTCTCTTCTCCAACTCCTGGAGGAATCCACTAGGTATTGATCGAAGATACGAGTGGTAATGGTCCAGATACAAGTCTTGATCACACACGGTGACTTGATCCCTTGGGACTCGATCTGAGATGCCTTGGTCACGCAGGTGGCTTCTCGTGCGACTCGAGCTTCTTTATAGGGCGGATGCCTTGCTACTACGGCCCACTTGCTCAAGCTCTTTGGATTTGATCACGAAGCCCTCCAAAAACTTGAGACGGTTCGACTTTGAACCTTCCTACAATCCTCCGTGGAATGTAGACCCTTGATTCTTCAATAATTTCCTCTTCAACCGATTGAAGTTATCTTTCCTTCACAGTGAGTGTTGGATTGATTTCCTTCGTAGTTTAGGCTTGAGGATTGAACTTGAATGATTTGAGAATATTTTTGGTTACGAGATATTGCTTTTCTAGCTCGTATTTGTTTTTTTAAATGTCAAGGTAACCAACATTCTCTCAAATAAACTCCTCGACCTTTTATAGTGTTCTTTTGAAAATTTGCCCGTTGAAGAGATAGGCTTATTCTCAAAAGACACTTGTGGTCGTTGGCTTGTCTTGTTGCGATCCTTGGAATTGCCACTTCATCGTATGAATTATTCTTGACTTTTCGAGTTCGACATGGTGCAGTGCTTCCCATTGGTTTATTCCTTTTGCACGCTTCTCGGGATCGAGCACTTCAAGAAAGGTAGCATGGAGGTATTACTTGTTTAAGTAATTCTCTTGATTTACGTCGCAACGGATCTCTTTCGATTATCTCGACTTGACCGCATTTCCTTGCTTTCCCCAGGGGACTTAGTGTCGACTTCCAATCATTGGATGACTCTTCATCACTTCAATTTGAGACTTGGCTATCCCGAGTTGACTTGACCGATACTTTACTCACCGTGCATCTCGATTATACCTTGATCGAGTTCCCGTCATCTCTTCTTTGTCATACTCACTGTCTTGCGGCGAAATGAGTCTTCCTTCTAGTCTCCGGTTGTCTTCTTGCATGTTTAGGCATAGTCGACTTAACTCGGCTTGACCAAATTTATTTATTACAATGCGCTTACAACAAAAATGGGGTGCCAACTTCCTATTCTATGTTTTACATGGCATTCATCAAAATCTAAACAATAAATTTCCCAACACCCTTCGTCCCGCACTTCAGCGTTTACGTGAATCGGGCGACCTCCCTCTACGTACGTCATATGATATTCCAATTTGAGAAAGGTTTTCAGCCGGATTGCTCGATCTTATCCGCAATCTTCTTCACAAGGGTTTCATCGAACCCTATTTTATCATCCCTTCAAAATCCACATTAACCCGGTGTGGATTTGCTTTGTGAGCTTAGCGGAATCTCGTCTTTGTGCCATTTCTAGAAGATTTTACCGATTGAATCTTGATAAACTAGCTTTGAGTAAACCTTACCAACTTTTTGATTTTAGTTCTTTTAAAATATTACAGAGTTAAATACACAACTAAGTCCTTGAGGGACAACTAAGTTAGTTAACCAAATAGAGTTAGCCACTCAACGATTCGATTGAGCCGTTGATAGAATAACTCAATTTGTTTAGTCTAAACCTTAACTTGGTTTGTGATGAGATTTTCAAATTGAAAGACTTAAAACCTCGAATTTGGTTTAACTTTGTTTTAAACACTTGATTTTAGCACTTTGTTAATTATCACTTGGATAGCAAATTATCAACGGATATAAAGTGTTATGCGAAATAAAATCTTTGAAACATAAATGACACAATAATTTTTATAGAGGTTCGAAGATGGGGTAATTCTTCTACTCCTCTCTTCTCCAACTCCTGGAGTAATCCACTAAGTATTGATCGAGTACAAAGTGGTTATCACCCGATACAAGTCTTGTTCACACAGTTGGCTTCTCGTCCGACTCGGCTTCTTCTTCACGTAACGCTTTGCTACTTCACTCACTTGCTCAAGCTTCTTGGATTTGATCACGAAGCCCTCCAATAACTTGAGACTGGTTCGACCTTGAACCTTTCTACAATCCTCCTTGGAATGTAGACCCCTTTTGATTCTTCAAAAGTTTCCTATTCAACAGTTTGAAGTTGTCTTTCCTTCACATGACTTGGTGTTGGATCGATTTCCATCGACATTTAGGCTTGAGGATTTTGCTTGAATAACTTGAGAATATATTGCAGGTTACAGTTTGAATAATTGCATGAATGTTCGTTGTTCGGGTAGTAAGGTAACCATTTCTCAAAGTGATTCCTCGGCCTTTTATAGTGGTCTTTCAAAAATCTGCCCGTTGAAGATATAGGCTGAATTTCAAAAGCCACTTGTGTTCGTTGGCTTGTCTTGTTGCAGTCCTTGATGTTGACATTTCCTCGTATTAAATGAATGTCCAACTTTCCAGTTTCTGACACAAGGTGCAGTGCTTCCCATTGGTTTATTCCATTTGCACGCTTACGGGATCGAGCATTTTAAGACATGGCAAAGCATGGAAGTATTACTTGATTAAGTAATATTCTTGACTTTTGTGCAACGGATTCTTTTCGATTAACTCCTCTTTGCCTTTTCCCCAGGTGACTTGAGTCCCGCTCCAATGATTGAAAGACTCATCTGTCACTTCAACTTGACTTGGTTTGGCTTATTTGGTTGACTTGATGACTCTTCATACGGTTGTATCACAAACATACTCCTTCATCGAGTCCTTGACATCTCTTCCTTGCCACACTCGATTCTTCCACAAATGAGTCTTCGTCCTAGTCTTGATTGACTTCTTGTATATCCAGCATAGCTGACTTGACTCGGCTCACTCATACAAACCCATATCTATTACAATACAAATTACAAGGAAAATAGGGTGCCAACTTTCTAGTCTAAGTTTTATATGGCATTCATCAAAATCTAAACAATAAATTTCCCAACACCTTTCTAATGGCATAAGAATCGGTCAATCTAACCGGATGCAAAAGTTATGTTCTAAGTACGAAGATCAGCCAAGCAATAGCTGCGAAATGATTTTTGATGTTTCTTGCTCCAAAACTTGTTTTTTCTATCAAAACCTATAAAATCAATAAAATAACATAACATAACACTAAAACATGCATGATGCAAATAAAACAAGCCAAAAATATACACAAATCATCAACAAAATTCACACAAACACATGCAAAATAACTCCCCCACACTTAGCCTTTTGCTTGTCCTCAAGCAATAATTGTGCCTTAAGACCCAACGAAAATATCAAGTATAATTTAAAATTAATCCATAACGCCATGTTCTATCCACCTCGGGTCCAACATGAATTGATTCTCAACCTCCACAATAGACTCACCCGGCTAAGGTTAAAAACTAACAAAGGTGTTCGTCCATCCTCGCTAAGTTTCGATCCGTTTTATAAGTTGCAACCCCGTTACACAATAAACCACTCAATCACTAGCCACAAGTTTATTATTATTCTTTTTTTTATCTTTTTTTTTCTTGTTTTTTATCTTCGAGAACTTTCGAGATGTCTTCCACTAGCGTAAACTTTGGATTTTCTCCAAAGGCTCCTAGGGTGGTTTCCCATACTCATGTTTGTGGCACCGTTTTTACGTAAAAAGACAAACATGGGGCTCATGCTCCTAGTTACTAAAACACACAGATGAGTATAATCTAAATTGCTTTTTTGGCTTTCTCTCTTTTGTTTTGGCACACCTTTTTTTTTTGCGATTAGGTGTTTTTCTTTTCTTTTCTTTCTTTTTTTTTTTTTTGCAAGGTTAGCAATATTGTGTATACACACAAATTTAAATAGGGTTTTAACTTAATTCGGATCGATGAAACTTCGCAATTCAAGCCCCACAACCTAAACTATCATTTAACCATCGCCTTATTTGTCTATCACAAGGATTGATTCACAATTTAGTCAAATCCTAAGTATCAAATTCACGGTGTTATTTTATAATCAAAACTCAAATTGCTACATTTATTTCAAGTTAGCAAAACAACATTATTATTAAGCTTAAACATTCAAAGGGCTAGTAAAAGAAATAATCACATGCAACTATAACACCTAAACAACAACCAATCGCTCCCCACACTTAAGTCACGCAATGACCTCAATGTATAGAAATAAAAGAGAAGGGAAAAACAAATGTCCTTGATAAATGCGATAATGGCAAAGTAGTTAAGTCCAAAAATGCATGCCGACAATCCCGCAAAAGACATGTGAAGGAGAATAAAAATACCCAAAAATATAAACTCTAGTAAAAACAATATGAACGACCATCGAACGTTGTACCAACAGAGGCCGATGTTTGTCGAACGGGAGGCGAACGTCGTCAAGAGCTGCGCGCACGGGCTAGCCGACGGCACCGAACGACGTTTAGGTGCTTAGCGAACGACCATTCGCCATCAAGTTTCTATATTTTTTTTTTTTGTAAATAATTATTATATATATCTATTTATACAAAAAGAAAAAACTAAACCAAACCATTAGATACGGTTAGTCGAAAAATATTTAAAAAAAAAAAAAAATTGGGTTGACTCCCAAAAAGCGCTCATTTAACGTCTTTAGCTTGACGATACCTATGGAGAAATTTATGGCGGGTCATCGAAAGACCTCTACCACCACCTTGGAATTTTTATTCGGTTGACTTGCGCTTTGAATCATATTGTCTTCCCATAGGAAATTTTTTACACTAAATCGATAGAGTCAACAAGAAAAGCATCATTCAAGACACATCTAGACTATGAGCTATGAAAAATTGAAGACGTTACGTTTTTCCCAAGACATTCATACTCGCTTTTCTATTTTTGACATCAATCAAAGTATTGGTTGTGGCCATGAATGGTCTACTCAACAATATAGTATGATCTTTAAGATTACCTTTATCCTTTTTCGTATCCAAGACAACAAAATCGGTGAGAATTTTAAAATCACATACTTCGACTAAAACATCTTCAACAATGCCTACGTGGCGTACCTAATGGACCTATCGCAAGTTGCAAATGTAACCGGTGGACTTCAATTCCCCCAAATCTAATTGTTTAAATATAGAATAAGGCATAAGATTAATTCCACTCAAGATCAAGCATACTTGTGACTTCCCTACCATTCCCAAAAGAAATATTAACAATGAAACTACCGGGATCTTGTTGTTTTGGGAGTGGACTTAGGGATGGAATAGGAGGTTTGTGGAGATTATCAGTTGTGTGGACTGGCGATCCCTTACTGGCCTCCATATTCTTGTTTTCTTCACTCGCATCACCTTTATTTTCTACTTTTTCAATACCTGCAGGGTTAGGTGAGACAGTGGAATAAAGAATCTCAATTTCATTATCATAAATCTCACCAAATTCAAGAACGGTGATGGCTTGAGCTTGCGCTGGTTGACTAGGAAATGCGTCCTTCTTGAAGACATGTCGAACTATTTCACCAACTTGAGTAGCCAATTGACCAACTTGTGTCTCAAGACGCTTAAACAAGGGTCCATAGATTCAAACCGCCTATTATTCCACTCATGTGTTTGTCGGGCTAACTTGAATAGAAGAATTCAAGCTCTCTTCTAATGTTGGTCGTGGTGGTTGCTCTTGATTAGTCGCCATACCTGGTGCTTGTATAAACAATACTAGAAAAATAGATCAAACACACTGACGAATAAACCTAAACTAAAAACAAACAAAAAGAATCCTAATCTAGAAAAACGGAAAATAAACACAATAATTATAAAGCTTAAAGCCTTCCACGAAGAACGGCGCCAAAATTTTGTTCGATCGCTAAACACCTAAATTAATCTAGCGACACTCGCAAGAGCACGAGATCAATTGTAGGGTAGCAAGTTAACCATAAGTCGTCTCTCAAGGAAGACTTAGCCATCGAATAATTGTATTACAATAAACATAAAATAATCATAATCTCAATTGAATGAAAGAAAACAATCATAAACATTATCATGCAACAATAATAATCACCCAACAATTGAAACCGGATAAAAGAGATGAAGAATTATCACGCTTTGATCAAGCCGCAAAAATAACTTCAATGGAAAGAACCCAAGCAATCCCAATTACAAAAAAATACCCCTGAGATTTTGGTTAATTACGAAAAAACCCAGGCATGTTTCAAAATTACAAAAAAAACCCTTCGATTTTCGTTTTGTCTTAAATTTAAGGGGGTAATCGTAATATTTTTGTAAATGCCAGGGGTTTTTCTGAAATATTTTCGAAAATCACTTTGGGAAGAATGTAAGACGGAATCAAACATCAAGGGGTTTTTGTAATTTTCAAAGAACTCTGTATTTGTTTGTTTGTAATTAGCCCAAACCTTAGGGGTGTTTTTGTAATTATCCCTAAAAAGTAAGAGAAAAGAGGGAAAACTAGAGTCTAAAAGTGTTAATAAGTAATGGTGTTCAAAAATATGGGCTCCCAAGTCTTATTTATAAGCCTGAGAGTCCTATACAAGGTGGAAGAGCCAAAAATGCAAAGCAAATAGAAATTTCGTGTTCTCAAGTCCCCATTGTGCGCGTCCGCACACTTTGTCAGTGCGATCACGCACCACTTGAAACATCGAATTTGCTCTCGGTGTCTTCTAATGAATTGTATCCCTATCTCTTAGATTTCCAAAGCCACTTAAATAACCCCAATATCAATTTTCTAGAGAGAGTATAACCAAATTACTAAGATGTGTTATTTCCAAAATCTCATCACATGATTTCCACTTTCACATGATTTTAACCCATCCAAACGTATTCATTTAAATTTAGTGCCGCAATAGACATTGTAGAACTCTCTCTTATCTTTGTAATATCATAAGAATCAGGTCAATCTAACTTCTGATGAAAAAGTTATGTTCCAAATACGAAGACTTGCCGCATGATTCTGCGAAATGACTTTTTGACGTTTCTTGCTCCAAAACTTGTTTTTTCCACCAAATCCTATAGAATCAATAAAATAACACAAGATAACACTAAAACATACAATATGCAAATAAAAAAGCCAAAAATATGCATAAATCATCACACAAGATGCACACAAACAAATGTAAAACAATTCATCTTCGAGAAGTTGTACTGAAATGTCCATAATTTGAAGTCAGGCGGAAGGGATGTTTGTTCACTCCCTGGGCTATGGGCTAGTCCTGGGATATTTGATGGAGAAGAAGTGTGTGCTCCTTCTCAAACGAACAATAGGATGTTCAAGGCGAACTCAATGTTTAGAAGAAGACGTAAGCAAAGAAGATCGGTGCTTCCGAGGGGGAATCAATCGAGAATGTTCCCGAGGACACAATGCCCTGATCCCCTCTCTCCTCAAACCCGCTGTCTTTGCTTCCAAAGTGACGAAAAAGGAGGACAACTGCTCCTTGTAAGGCGATTGCTAAGAAGCGAAGACTCGGCCATTTGCTAGTCTGTGGGATGAAGAAGAGTCGATTGCCAAGGTTGCTTTGAAGATCTGCCGCAGTTGATTCTCCTACAACCGAGTCGGGTATCCGGGTTATAGTGAAGGATCCAACAGGAGGAGACAAAAGCCACCCCGGAGAGACGCTCAAGGAGACGGCTTGTGAAGAAGTTTGTTATAGCAAAAGTCAAGTGAAACAAATGCAGCGATCATAAAATTGAAGCGAAACAATCAAGTTATTGTCCACCCAACAACAAAGAAAAATGATTGGGCGAAAATGGGTGAACAAAAACTGATCTTTGAAGAAGCTCAAAATTGCTCACCGGACAAAGCCTTGAAAGCAAAATGGTTGATACTTGATGCAAATGATGGGACAAAGAAGGTTGATCAAATCAATTATCTTTGAAGAGCCTATCCTGCACCATATATCGCCCTTGAAGAACTAGGATCCCGATATCCTCGACATTAAAAGAAAGCTGCGCGCATGGAGGCTATGGAAGTTGAGTGCCACCAGTCCAATTCACAAGGCCATATATGATCGAGGAGTAAGAATATCTCCTTGGTTTTCTACATAATGCTAATGTCCGTTGTGGCCTTGATGCACTATCTTGCATAACAATTCTCTTTGAAAATAAGGAGGAAGCAAAGACTAGGGCCCTGGAGAAGGCTAAGAGACATGAGCCACATATTTGCCCCTTCTCGGATCTCGAATATTCCATAAGAGCCCTCGAAAGTGGCGGCGATGTGTTGAGCTCATTGAAGGAGTTGACCTGTTGAGAAGGCTCACCGGTGACAGTGCAAAGTAAGAGTCCCGTGTGGTGCATGGGCAATCTATGCTCAAGGGTGTTGGAGAATCTTCTATCTCTATCTCTCCTACCCTACCATCATCGAAGTTGTGAGGGATCTAGATGCAACCACCTCACCACTCACTCGGATGGACAAGTAAATAAGGAGGATGGCGATGATGTTGGGAAAGAGGGAGTTGAAAAGGGTAACCCAACGGAGCCACGCCCTATGGAAGTTGTTGAGACAACTACTACATTAGCGAGAACATTCAAGAGAAACAACCAAGTCTCCAATGATAGCTGACCACATTGCCAAAGAATCAACTAGTGAGCCACCGAGGGGAAGTCGATCACCGCATCCAGGTTGGAAGAGGCTGCAAGAGAACGAAAATTTGGTGTGTGGAGGCGATGGTGAGTGTATCTTTGGAGATATTGTTGCCACCAATGAAGTTGAAATGGTTAATACTATTTTAACTAAGGGGTTAACAACACTGAAGGCCAATGAAGTTACAGATGTCCAAATTCCTGTAACTGAGGCACATGATGGAAGTAGGAGGACCATGGTAGTTGAGACTGCTGATCTTAAAAGTGCAATCCTAGAGGTTGAGGCCTCGAAGGATGCCAACAATGAAGACCCAGTGCATCTCGATCTGTAGCAAGGATTATTGAAGGCCTTGCAGGTGGTTGAGATAACGCTAAGGTTGATGAAGACCCCATGGCGATTGAGATCGCTGGGAAATGTGAATGTTCCTAAGACTCTTCCGAATTTGCTAGGGTCTTAGTCAACTAAACCAATTGTGATCGATTCAGCTACAGACCTTCCAGTTGTCTTTGAAATTCAGCTATCTCATCATCTTCAGGGTTGAGTTCCCTCACATCTGCATCAATATAAGGACTCTTCTGTATAGTTGGTGATTCTCGCTTCTCAAAGAAACTCTTCAATGTCTTCTACATTAACATTTGGCTCATCAAGCACCATATGGATAGGCTCTTTTGTGACCATAGTCCTCTTGTTTAGCACTCTATAGGCTTTACTTTCAACTGAGTATCCAAAAATATACCTTCATCAGCCTTAGCATCAAAAGCCTTCAAATTGGTTGTGCCATTGTTGTGGATGAAGCACTTACATCCAAATATCTTGAAATATCCAACATTTGGCTTTCTCCCTGTCCAAATCTCATAGGGAGTTTTCGTTAATTACCTATTGATCATGCATCTATTCTGAGTATATCATGTTGTATTTATGGCTTCAGCCCAAAATCTCTTAGGCAATCCAAATTTCAGCTAACATTGTTCTAGCGAAAGCTTAATAGTTTTGTTCCTTCTTTCAGCTACTCCATTCTCATGTGGAGTTCTAGCAGATTGATAACTTATGAGCAATACAATTCTCAACACAATACTGAGTTATAATCCCATTGACAAACTCAGTTCCCCTGTCAGACCTTATTTTTATAATGGTTTGACTCTTCTCATTTTGAACTCTTCTCATCAGCTGAGGCAATTTCTGCAGTGTTTCTTTCTTTTTCCCCATGTATATCTTGAGAAATCATCTACCACCACTAAGGTGTATTTATTTCCACTAATGTTGGCTAGTTCCACAGACCAAATAAATCCATATGCTTTTCCAAAGGCAATGGTGTAAATTGTGGTTGGAGAAGGACTTGGTTTATCCTTGAATGATGACTTGATTTGTTTTCCCATCTGGCATGCATCACATATGCTTTCTTTCTTGTATCTTTGAGTCAGGCAATCCTTCCACAAGATGGCTCCTTGCAAGCTTGTTGATTGTCTTGAAATTTAGGTGACTCACTTCTTGCCACATCCAACTTGATTCGGTTGTAGTCTTTGCTAGCGCATACATGTGCTTGGTGTAGCATTTGACCAATCCACTACAAACATGTTTTTGCCTTGCTCCTTGTAGCACAATCTCATTTGATTTAGCATCTTTCATTTGGCATACTCCCATATTTAATCCCACATTATAGCCTTTGTCACAGAGTTGGCTGATGCTTGGAAGATTAAAATTGAGACCTTCAACATATGCAATATCTGTGATCTCCAGACCATTCTTCTTTATGGACCCTGTGCCTTTGATTTTCCTCGAGCTTCATTTCCTCCAAATATAACTTTTGCACCTTTGATTTCCTTGAATTTTGACAGATTTTTCTTGTTTCCTGTCATATATCTGGAACAGCCACTATCCATGTACCACGTTCCTTGGCACTCAGCTGTTCCTTGAACCTGCAATCAAGAAAATTAGTTTTTAGGTACCCATACTTGCCTGGTCCTGGGGAGTTAGAGCTATAAGATGCTTCAACCAACCTATAGCTAGATGATCGACTCTAAGAGGTTGCCATCTATCGCTTCCATAATCATGATGCACATTAGCAAATTGCTTGGGGTTTGAGGATCATACAACTATCTCTTTTGTTTGTATGCTGTGTATTTTTTTGAGCAACTGCTTTCTTGGGGTAGTAGTGGAATTTCTGCGTGTTGTGCCTGGGTGCGTAAGTGTCTGATGATAGCTCTTTTGCCTTGGGAATGACCTTTGCTGAGGTTGAGATCTATGCCACTTTGGCTTGTATCCCATAGGTATTTGCTGATGTTTCACTTGGTTATTCCTGGGGTTTTCGGTAGCTCCTTTTAGCTTTCACAAAGTATTTTACTGTAGGAGTTTCTCAATGGACTTTTCTAAATTTCTTTTCGGCTATTTTTTCAAAGATACTCTACTGGCTTCTTTCATTTATCTTTGTATCTACGGTCAAGTATGATTGTGATTGTGTTTTAGTGTGGGTGTTGGTGCAACATATGGTGTTTTGGGTATTTGAATTCCCTAATTGCTGAGGATCCTTTCTCTAAAATCACTCTTGGAGTTTGACTATGCACAAAGGAATTAAATCTTATGCCTATCTTGTCTCCACACTCTTTTTGACTCATTATTAATTCATCCAATGATTTGGATGCTTTTGTAAATAAGGCAATCACATTTTTGAGATATTTCTCTCTCTCTTTTTTTGTAGATTAACTCGCTAAACTTTTGGTATTTTCGGCCTTGACTTTGTATTCTCATCACCTATTTGACTTAGAGTACTCAACTCCTTAGTCACCGTGAGTTTTAGCTTTTAAGTTGGCTATTTTCCTCATTTAAAAGTGTGTGTGAGGTTTTAATGTGTTCAAAGTCTTTCATCATTTTGCCTAATGAATCATAAAGATCTATGGGTGATGAAGTGTGTGTGTCACTATCACTATCACTTGACTCGAGTGAGATGATTTAGAGTGTACCTCATATTCTTGATCTTGTTCTTTGGCCATGAGGTAGATTAAAGCCTCTTCCCGAGTGTCACTTGAGTAGTTAGCTTTGCGATGTCCGAGTCATTGGTTCTTTGCACTTAGTTGGTTCGTGATCTCGACCAACATGGCTTTCTTCTTCTCTTGTCTTCTTTTCCTAAAGACTCTTCTTTCTTCCTCATTTCGTATTTATTGATTGGTGGATAGGAACAGTCAACAACAAAGTGTCCTGGTTATGTCCGCAATTCCAACACAGTTTTGACTCTCTGCTGATAGATGTGAGTTTTGCATGTATTTTGGGGCATTTTTATGACTAAAATTGTGTTTAGACATGCAATAACTCATATGAAATGGTTTATATTCACTCTTTGTGGGAAAGATATTATGTTTTGCTCATTTTGTAGGAATTTAATGATATTTGAAGCAATTTGGTGACAAATACGAGCATCGCGAAGTTGAAACACCAAGAATCGAGTGAACATACGGGATTAGAAGCCAAGATTAGAAGAAGTTGGACAAAATAGGCAAAAACAGGGCACGCACGGGCAGGGCGTGCGCATGGACGCGACTCGTGCGTACCTGGGAAGAATAGGCTGAGCATTCGGCGCGGCGCACGGGTAACCCGTGCGTTGACGCACGACCCGTGTGCACCTGAAGAATTTCAAAAAGGCCATACGGCTTCACGCACGGGTAACCCGTGTGTAGGACACACGACCCGTGCGTTGTTCGTGAAAAAGTAGGGCAATGTCTACGGGATGGAGCACGGGTAACTCGTGCGTAAGCGCACGACCCGTGCGTCTATGCTGGAATGTCACAAACTGACAGCACTTTGCTCTACACTTTTGAAAAGGTATAAAAGGACTTTTTGGGGGCGCACACCAGGGATATTCTGACATTCTTGGACATAGAGCACGAGACAAAACTCTACTCTTACAAGGAGGAATCAAGGGAAGAATCGGGTCACATCGTAGCTAGAGGATCGAAGATATATCGAGAGATTATCGATTATCCTAAGTTTTTCTTGCTTCTTTTGTATTTCAATATTTCTTTTGAGCTTAGTATGACATTGAATAATTTGTCTATGAGTTGTTTGAACATCATGTGTAGCTAATCTTCTTGTGATTTCCGGGTTTTGTAAGTAGATTGTTTGAACTCTTGTTGGATGTTTTAATCTTAGTTGAAGTTATTGTCTTGAAGCCTATTTGAGTACTTTATGCTTATTCTTGTTTTATCACTTGGCCAATGATTTAACTTGTTTGATATATTGATTCATAATTCAAGAGATGAGTTTCAATATTAGATCTTGAGTACTTGACATGAATGTTTGCATAATCGAGAGGTTTGTGACTATTTGTGAGGACATTTGATCTTTTGTGCTTTTGGGAGTTGTGTATCTATTGTTGAGTAGAGATGCTAGCATAGATATTTCAATTTACACTTTATATACATCTCGAGAGGGGGATAAAATACCTTTGTGATCATCTCATAGGAATATTGATAATAACTTCGGCTTTAATTAAATCGGACAACAAGAGAGATATTAATCGAAACCATAACCCGAATCTATTTTAGTCTCTTGATACTTTCATTATTATTATTATCTTTACCTTGTGTTTTTGTAGTCTAGTTTGTCTTAATCTCAAAACAATCATCCGATTTTAATCGCCTAAATAAATATAAGGCTATTTTAGTTCAATACTTAGCGCAATAATTTATTAGTCTCCGGATGGATACGACCTTGCTTACCATATTCTATAAACTACACCGTACACTTGCGGTGAAGCTTAAAAAATAAGGCGAAAAAGTTTTTGGCGCCGTTCGACTAATACAGTTTTTGTGATAATATTGCGATAGATAGAATTATTTTTAGTTTAGATATTTTTTGTTTCTTTCTTTATATTTGTTTGATTTTAATCCTACATTATTTTACTTGTTTCTTTTAGTTTGGTCCGGTAGTGCATGAACACTCGCTCTAGGCGAGGAGAATTAATAAGCGCTCATACCGGAAGTTGAGGCTTTCGCAAGGAGAATCGGTCAACTACTAGACGGGATGAAAGACAACAAAATCGATTATAGGGGATTTGGAAGAAGAAAACAGGGGTAACAATGGGATCAACGGGATCAACGGGTTACCAATACCGGTCCAACAACAAGCCATCCGTGATTACTTTCGACCACAATGAATCGTAATTACGGTGGTATTGCTCATATACCGATAAATGCCAACAACTCCGAGCTTAAGCCGGCATTGATAAACATGGTGCAACAAAATCAGTTTGGGGGTTTCGCAACCGAGGATCCCAATTCTCACCTTGCACATTTTATCCAAATTTGCAACACAATAAAAATGAATGGAGTCTCCGGATGACGCCATAAGGTTGCTCATATTCCCTTTCTCTTTGAGGATAAGGCAACGCCTTGGAAGTGTAAGCACATGGGACGATTTGAGCCAAAAGTTTTTGTTTAAATTCTTTCCACCGAGCAAAACTTTGCGGCTCAAAAGTGAAATTACACAATTAACAGCTTTGACTCCGAGCCTTTGTACGAGGCTTGGGAACCATTTCGGGATTTACTAAGAAGATGTCCACAACATGGTTTTCCTGAGAATCAACAATTGTGTTTCTTTTACAATGGTTTGATGGGGCAAACGAGGTCTTTGTTGATGTCGCGCAGGAGGAGCATTATTGGCGAGGTTTCCGCAAGACGCCCTTAATCTTCTTGAAGAAATGGCCATGAACAATTATCAATGGCCATCCGAGAGGTCCAATGTACAACGGGTAGCTAAAATTTCAGATTCGCACCCAATTATTGCGTTGATGGCTCAAATGGCGGCATTAACAAATTATTTGAGTGTTCTTACGAAAGGGCGAGAAGCAAGCGTAAGCGAGTAGTGAAGTTCCTATATATCCGATGGAGGAGGTTAGTTATGTGAATAACCGGAATTTCAACAATTTTCAACCATTCAACTACAACACACTACCACCCGGATTGAGAAACGATGAAAAATTTTCATATGCGAATACCAAGAATGTGATGCAACCACCACCGGGATTTTATGCATCGAATGGGGGTACTAATGCGGAAGGCAAATCAATTTTGGAAGAAGACCTCACCTCGTTCATAAATCAATCAAGTTGATTCATGAGTGAAACGAGGAGCCGCTTCACAAGGCATGACTCAAGGATGGACAAGATGGAGCTACAAGTGACACAATTGGCCAATATGATGAGCTCACAAATGAAAAACCTTGAGATTCAAATGGGCCAATTAGCTACAATCTTCAAACAACACTTCTTGGTCATTGGCTTGTCTTTCTTGATCTGCGACTTGTGATGGTGACATATCATCGTATTAAATGATGTCTGCGGCACTTTTCGGTCCTCGACACAAGCTCGGTGCTCCCCATTGGTTTATTCCATTTGCACGCTTCTGGATGAGCACTTTTAGACATGGCAAAAGATGGACGTATTACTATTTTAAGTAGGGATAAAAATAGTTAACCCCCAAACTATTCGTGTTTTTACACTTTGCCATACGAACTTTGAAACGTTACGCTTTGCCACCTCAACTTTATAATATTTTGCACTTTGCTTAAAATTCCGTTTACCCCTGGTTTCATAAAAGCTGGTTTTGCGCTTTTACCCTCTAAACTTTAAAGTTGTTGCACTTTACCACCCGAGCCATAAATTTTATTGTATTTTCTACATTTACTCCTCAAGGTCTTGCGATTCTCGAAAATGGTATCGAGCCTGGGTTTATTAAGAACTTTTATTTATATTTATTATATTTATGTAATTAACAATTGGTGAGGAGAATTTCTCCGAGAATATAGATCCGGATAATTGTCCAAGATGTATACTTTATAGGACATATCGTCAAATTTTGACGTTGTATGCCCAAGTACACCAGGACAAGATAGCATATTGGAACGACCAATATGTTGAAAAGGAACGCCAGAGCCGATAGGAAACCTTGAGACCCCGCAAAGACAAGCACATATTATCTCGAGTTTCTTTACATAAATAAGATATTATATGTCGGTCGATGAATCGTCGGAAGCGATCCATGAAAATGCTCATCAAAATCGGGATTCCCCGATGGAGTACCGAATGGAGCGAGATACTTCCAGGCACATCTAAGTTCTCAAAAGATTTTAGAGAAGTCCGAACACGATGCGAATTATGGCAACCGCCATATTCATCTACCAACACAAGTTCATCGGATCCAAAATCGGATGGAGACGATGGTGAAATATCGAAGAAAACTCTCGAAATCCTTCATGATATTCAAAACGAGTCAAGAATCGGAGGACAGATAAAGTTCATATGGAGAAAAAAACGTATTGATTTGAACAAAGACGATTATTTACACCAAAAAAGGTAAACCAACCGAAGTTATACGAAAATGACAGATGATGAAAAGCTTATCGCTATCATCAAGGAAAACCCGTCACAAATTAAAAAAGTGATGGATATGGAGAAGATAAATCTTAAAGATCTACATGACCTTGCGAATCCTTCGCATGATTAGGAATTGTAGATTTAAAGATGAATGCGTGAATGGATCAACTTTGGTTACGATTAACCAACATGGAATACCACCTCCACCACCACCAAGAAATCCCAACGCGTTGCAAAAAGTTCGGCTCAAATCAATATCCGGAGGAAAGAATGCCTCACGGAGATTTCACTACAAGGAGAGATCCTATTATAGGAACTCGACAATCCAAAAGGCCAAATTTATATAATACGCCTTATGGAAAATCACGACGATCCCATACATCCATATGTATTGATGCTAAATCTGGATATCCCGCATTTTGAAAACCGAGAAGTCCTTATTGATGAATGGGCGGCTATGAGGATTGCGGCCAGTACCCTCGATCTTACGAAGGAAGGATTCATCTTACTCCGAGATGAGTCTTGAAGGATCTGTAAAGATTGCATGGGATATGACCGAAGCAAATATGAAAAGCATGGTCACAAACTGAGAATCATTGAAAGGAATTGTCGATAATATGGCCAAATTATTCAAAATTCATTTTATCGGACAAAGCTATTTTGAGGGATTAGAAGAAGAAAAAGAAAAAGATACAAACAAGCCCTCTCTTTCGAGTTACATAATATTTCTCATATTGATGAATATATCAAGTTGTTCACCGAAACCGATGGAAGTCCAAGGTGAGAGACAAAGAAGCTTTGCAACTATTCTTTGCGAAGATTCCGAGTCCCTAGAGAGATGCTCATCAAGGAATACAAGAGTGCAGCCGATTTGGATACGGTGGCCAGAAAAATGTCATTTTTGAAGGCCAAATTATCTGAATGGTGCTATCTGGCAGCCCTTTACAGGAATTACAAGAGATTACGAGGAATTAACAAAGCAGTTCCTCTATGTTGCATAGACGATGACATCCCAACTGTTGTGGGAGGTCAACCACAAAAGTATAAGAAAAAGAGAAGCCATCCATACGGCCATGGAAGCAACTACAAGAGGAGTAGGTATTCATGGAGACCTAGAAGGTTTTGGTCAAAACAGAAGGCCCGAAGTTACAAATCAGGGCAAAGACCAGCACCAAGCAGGAGTAGAGCCTCTTCATCAGGTTCTAATCAAGGAAGTACCAGCAGAACCTCAGGAAGAAGAACTTTCAGGTGAGCTCACACCAGAGCTAATGAAAGTTTCAAAGATTGTAATTGCTGGACCTGCGGAGCAAGAGGGCATATTTCAACAGTTGCCCGAGAGAATAAAAATGAGGTGTCAGACAGTTCGAAGCTACACCAGAATTCGAAGCTGTCTACTATCAAGATCTTATACAGATGTATCAATTTGAGGATTTACCCTCAGATGAAAGCATCTATGAGGAAGAAATCTATTCTGACGATGGAAGTGAATCCAGTTCAGAATCGGAGTAAAGGAGAATTTCTTCAGCAAACGGTTAGAGAGGATATGTCAGGATTTCTCTCTCACACTACGGTTTCTAATAAGACTCTTATGAGAATCATGAAAGAAGATCCAAAGCTTCAGATATACGATGGATTTACAATTGGAGCTATGGAAAAGGCATTGGATAAAATTGGGTTTCATAATAGAAAGCATCAAATTATCCATAGAGTAACTACCAGAGAATTTATTATCCTGGATGGAATTCACTTTGGTAATGATCGAGATGTAGTTGGTCCCTTACAGAGAAATCCAGGAGATCAAAAACACAGTCAAAAAGAAGTTGCCAACACACTTTCATGGATTCATATTGGTGCCATAAGAGTTATTATTAAGGCGACATTCAAGGAAGGGATAGATTCGCCACTCAATCTTGCTATCTTTGATAAGTGAATCTCACATCTCAAGGATTCATGCCTTAGAGCGATTCTGAAAATTTGTATGCGAGGAAAATTGGCATTTAATGTCTATCCTAGAATTACATACAATTTGGGAGATCGAGATTTCAACAGTCTTAACCCTTCATCAAGATTTTAAAAGAGTAGATTTGATGAAAGAAGGAATAGACCCTACTCGATCACATACAAGATTTCCTATGCTCTCTCGAATACACATCATTCGAGAGGTATTCTTGAGAAAGAAATTTATTGAAGTCCGAAGAATCTTTGAGGACATTGCCAGGGTGGTTCTACCGGAGATCATGGAGTCTCCAACTATAAAGGCGATTGATATGATAATTCAAGATCAACCGCCTTCAACAAAAGTCAAGTCTCATAGTTGAACCAAGAAGGATGTATTTCCAACAAGATAGAATGATAAGTAGTAGCCGTTGGGAAGAAAAAGAGACCGAGTACGATTCAAAGCGCATCCCGATGTTTTTAAAACACAAGGAGAGCCGAAATGCCGAGAAGGATGGAGAGAAGTTGAAATAATATT